>JABUQX010088091.1:0-58768 GCA_015478945.1 Trachelipus rathkii
ACCAGAAAATGATGTTCATTAGTTGTGAATTTGTGAATAGACAAAACCTCGATTTTATTTTTAATAAAAAAATTTTAACTTCTAAATAAATTACGCCTTTGCTTAAATTTTACATTACAAATTAGAACTCTTAAAAGGGGTACGATTTTCTAATTCCAAATTTGGAATTATTGTTAATCTTAAAATTTATAATTAATTATTATGTATGGAAATAATATTCATGAAACATTTCAAAACAGAAAAATGCAAATATATTTTTATTCTTATTTAGTTTAATCAATTAATTTTTTTATATACAAAAATCATTATTATGAAAACCTGTTTTAATGAAAAAATTACTTCTAAAAATATTTTCTTAAATAACATTAACAATAGAACTCTTAAAATACGAATTTTCCTAAATCTTCAAAAAGCCTCATTCCATAAACTTTAAAGCATTACTACGTATTTTAGCATTAAAAAACATTCTTTTTAAAATTTCAAAACACCCTTTATTATTAAATTATTTATCTATAATTATATATGTTTTATTAAATAATATTCTAATTTTTTTTAATTACAAAGTATGTCATTAAGTTTCACATGTATTATAACCACCTTAACCTTCTTCAGTCCTGCTTTTCCTAAAATTCCACTTAACTGCATCTTCTCCCTTTTCCTAAGCGTTTCCCACCACTTTAATTAATTTGTATCTTCAAAAACGGTTTTAAATAAACCTTTGTTGTCGAATTATACACTTCATTAGACAGTGGCAAATATCAACTCAGTTATAATAGGAATTGTTGGTACCATAACAATCTTACGCACAATAATACACATTATCTCAGTGTGCGCCGAGGGTCAGTGCATCGTCGCCCTGTCAACGCGTTTCAGCTTCCCACCTTTTGTATCAAAAATACACAGTACCATAATACCTAAACAAACAAAAATCTAAAAACTTTCAAAAAAATAAATAATGCCAAAACATTTTACTGCCATTGTGCCTAAAAAAGAAAAACAACTCATCGCCTCGAAAATACCCAACACGAGAAAAAAAAAGAAAAAAAAAGGAACAAAAAGAAAAAAAATAAATAAAAAAAAAGAAGCAACAACACCACAGTCGAAAAAAAAAGAAGCATCAATGAAAAAAAAGAAGCACCAATAAAAATATAATTACAAACTCAAACCTTTACCGTCAAGCAAACCATAACGAAATAATAAAAAAAAAAAAACAATAAAAAAAAAAAAGAAGTAAAAAAAAGAAAAAAAAATTAATGGTATAAAAAGCATTTTTTTTGAACTCTTGAAACGTAAATCATCATGCATCATAAAAAAAGAACAAAAAAGAAAAAAAAAAGTGAAGCACAAAAAACAATTTTAACAAAAAAAAAAAAGAGAAAAAACAAAAACAAAAAAAAGCATAAACATTAAAAATAAGCAAAAGCAACAAAGAGAAAACAGAAAAGATGAAAGCCCGTGAGTAACGTAGAGAAAGAACAAAAAGGAAAAACGAAAAAAGAAATATAGGAAAAAAAAAAAAAAAAAAGCAATTAATACAAGAATAAAAGATGAGAAAAATCAACAAATAACAAAAAAATGCAAAACAGAACAAAATAAACCTTGTCAAAATAAAATTAAATAACAAACCCAAAAATTTACCTAGCAATACCCAATAAAGCGATTAAAAATCTACACAATATTTCACATGTACGAAGCCTTAATTCAGACAATATCTCTTAACCCCACAAATTCACACACCACACACAACATTATCTAAAGATGTTTAAGTGAAGAATAAGTAAAAATGATAACTAACAAACATATCCTACAATAAACACGATGAAATAAAAAAAAAAATCATTACGTGTATCAACCACAAAAAAATAAATACGTCCGCCATTAACTCACAACTACCTAAGCTGTAAACACTAAATAGAAACTCGTACCATCCACTTATCACTCACATAACCCCTTTTTCCTAATTTCATATAAGAAAAAAAAAAAAATAAAAAGAGATTTTCTGTCGTTTCACCGGGATAGGCTGTTTACAGAATAAGCATACAAACCCTAAAAAAAAAAAAAAATAAAAGTATATCAATAGATATAAAACAAGTTCTTCCAAATAACGCATTATGTTTAATCCATCATAATAATAAAATAAGAAAAATGAAAATATCCCAGACTCGGAAGCACTTAACTCTGTCGGTATAAATAAAAGAACAGCCAACAACTACTTTAGCAGCTTCTACACATACAACAAATATAAAATACAATAAAAAACATTTAATTATAAAAAAACCTAAAAAAAAAAAAAAAAAATAAATAAAAATTATTAACCAATAAAAATTATACATGAAAAATAAAATTAAAACCTGACAAGCAACGTCAAAAAATGATGAAAAACATAAAAATTCTTATAACCACAATGTTACAAAACACCCAACTAAGTAAACATAATACGACAAAATGTGCCAGACAAAACAGAAGTTAATTCTATAAGAATGAATATTATCAATACCTTGCCGTTAATCGTACATAAAAACATAAAGATTATAGACTCCTATTTCAGTCCGGTTTTCTCATCCAGAAAATAATATGAACAAGAAACAACTAAGAAAAAACAGCAAAAAGATGTATTGATAAAAACAAAAAAGAACAGAAAAAAACAAAAAACAAAAACTTAAAAAAAAATAAAAAATCTAAAAAAATACCACAAACACAAAAAAAAAAAAAAAAAAGATATACAACACTTAATAAAAAAAATTACAAAACAAACTAATGACAAAAAAAAAAAATTTGTCAATAACATAAAAAAAATACCCAAAACATTATTAAAACAAAGGGCGGGTGTGTAGATGGTGTCAGGAATAGGTGGAGTAGGGGGAGGTGGGGGGGAGGCGGGGGTTTGTTGGGGACAGCGGGAGTAGTGGTTCAGCAATCTTGAAAAAAGGAAAATGGAGTCTTGGGTAAAGTGACCCCATTTCAGAAACAGGAAGAATGATAGGGAAGAGTTGGGTATATGGTATTACGTTTATGCGCGTAGTTTAATAAATTTCTATTTTATATCACAATACAAAAAACTTTTAATTAATAATTATTTAATATCCTTAATTACATACAACATTAAACTTAAAAGGTACGACTTAATTTTCAAGTAAAGGAACTTCTCTCTCTCACTCTCTTCTCTACTATTTCCTCTCTCTCTCTTCATCTCTATCTCTCACTCACTCCGCCTCTCTCTCTCTCTCACTCTCTTATCCTTTACATCTCAATAATCTCTCTATCAATCTCTCTCTTCCTCTCTGTCTAAATCTCTCTCTCATCATAATCCCTCCCATATCTATCTCTCTACTCTTCTAACTCTCTCTCTTTCTAATTTCTCTCTCTCTTCTATCTCCCTCTATACTTTTCTCTCTCTTCGTCTCTCATACATCTTAGCTTCTCATCTTACTTCTCTCGTCTACATCTCTCTCTTCTATCTCATCACTCTTCTCTCTACTTATCCTACTCGTCCTCTCTCTCTCTCTCTCTCTCTCTCTCTCTCTCTCTCATCTCTCTCTCTCTCATACTCAACTCTCTTCTCTCTTCTCTCTCTCTCCTCTCTCTCTCTCTCTCTCTCTCTCTCTCTCTCTCATCTCTTCTCTCTCTCTCGCTTCTCTCTCTCTTCTTCTTCAATCTCTCTCTCTCATCTCTCTTCCTCTCTCTCTCTCTCTTCCTCCTCTCTCACTCTCTCTCTCTCTCTCTCTCTCTCTCTCTCTCGCTCCTCTCTCTCTCTCTCTCTCTCTCTCTTCTCTCTCTCTTCTCTCTCTCTCCTCTCTCTGCTCTCTCTCTCTGCTCTCTCTCTCATCCTCTCTCTCTCTCTCTTCTCTCTCTCTCTCTCTCCTCTCTCTCTCTCTACTCTCTCTCTCGTCTCTCTCTCTCTCGCTCTCTCTTCTCTTCTGCTCTCATCTCGTCTTTCTCCTCTCTCTCTCTCGCTCTCTCTCTCTCTCTCTGCTCTCTCTTTCTTCTCTCTCTTCTCTCTCTCTCTCTCTCTCTCTCTCTCTCTCTTCTCTCTCTCTCTCTCTCTCTCTCTCTCTCTCTCTCTCTTCCTTTATAGGAATTGATTATCTGTACTTTAGTTCGATACCATCTATGACGAAATTTCTTTCTCTCTATATCTCATTATATGACTGTCATTATCTATCTACATCTCCGCTCAAAAAAAATAACTCCATTACTATAAATGGACCTTACTAGAGTGTTACTAGCTCTGTTATGTATCTTTAATCTACATTATTATAATTTATACAGTTATATATATTCCCAATCAATATTATTCAAATAAGACACACTCTACTACAGTGCTTTCACCCAATCCGTGTTCTTGCTCTATAGTTGACTTTAGACCTTGGCTAATTAATTCCAATATAAAAGGAATATATTATTTCATTTCAGTATAAAAGTAATACTATAATTATCTAATTTCGAGAACTATAATCTCATATCACTATACGTTGTTAAAAAGCATCACAGCAAAGATGCTACACCCAATATAAAATTGTCCTATAGACTTTATAAAGCAAGTTAATACTCTTTCTCTTCACATTATCGATATCTATAATACATATATCGTCACTTATTTTTGCTCATTAACATTATTTACTTATTAAGCTACCTCTTCTGAACATGAAATAAGTCAGTCTGGCGTATGATTGCAAAACACACTTATCCTTCAACAGCCTTGTATCAGATTAATTCCAACTTCTTAAGCTCAAGCTACTCTTACCTAAAAAAAATAGATGAACTACATATTCTATTCAGAACAACCATTTATTATATACAACTTTAAATATGATACTAAAAGATATTTTCTTAAGACTTCATATATCCTAAATAATTTAAAATTGATTAGTAATACAAAAACCTACATAATATACTTGTAATTTTAATATTACACTAGAGAAATGGATTGTAGATAACCATCAGTGAAAGTGTTCATCTATAATACAAAAATCATCAATGTTATAGACACAGTTTATTCATCTACAAATATATCCAATATATGTAGGTATTCCAGTTATACACACAATATAAAGCACACCCTCCAAGTCACTAGTGAATATCTAAAATAATAATTATGCTGAGTACTTATATCAAATTCTAGCACTGCGTCTATTAATAACATATAACGTTTCATTTAATTCTAAAACACCATGGATCTATTGCTTCTCTAGTTGTTGTTTAAAATACATTTTATCACACGAATTGGGTACCTTGCGAATACAACTGGTTATAATAAATCATGGAGCTTTTATTAACCTATTGATAGAAAATTTTATGTTGAATCAGAGTTATATTTTATAGAGAATTCGTTCTGGAAACAACCTGTTTAAAACTTGAAAAAACCATACGTTATGCTATCATATAATTTTCTCACCTTCTGTCAAATCCTTGCTCTAATCATAGCATTTTACACTTTGTTTCCTATAATGGATTTTATTTCACATAACAATTCCTACCTCTACTGAAAGTAAATTTTGTAACGTTCGTCTTCGGTAACCTCATGGTACACTAATTGATCCTTATCCAGCTCATCTAACTTTCAATTTAGCTCTTATAGACTCATTCTCTCCTCACAATAGATTAGAATTGTTTCTTCAGTTTCAGTATTTTCTTCAAAACGCTTGTTTGAAATCATATCTCTAACATAATAATGTCAATTTATATTAACTCGTGTGTAAGCATAATCCTCAATACTAGTTTATCTTTACAATTTCTTGCTAACATTACATTGTAAATATGCAGATTTTATGTCGACAGTTACATTTCCATCTTTTCCTTTTTATAATGCTTAAACAAATTCACTTCAAATTACTCTAATTCAATTATTTTCTATCGATTCTTAAATTATGTCTTTATAATTTCTTCTTCAGCTTTATAAAGCATTTTGGCATTTTCTTCACCTTTGACATCTTCATGTCAACTCATACTTCTTTCACCTTCCTTCATCAGAAAATCATTTGAACTGCCTGTGATCTCATTTCATCTATCTTCTTTAAAGCTCACGTCTCATTTTGTATCGTGTGTTCTCATAGATTTTATTATAAATAATATTTGACTTTCCTTATAAGCTTGAGATCCTGGAGTTAATAGTAGTACAATCTAGCAGATACTCTACTCACAGAATGCCCTACCCAAAAAACCCCACTATCCGAGAAATCGAACCATTACATAATATACATCATTGTTCCAATTACCATTTAGCTGGTCCTCATCAAACAAACTTTATTAATCTCTCACCTACCCATCAAACCCAACTTATATATACTTATAAATATATTTCTATTTTATGATCCTTAGATTTTATGTTAAAGTACGGTAGATTCGTCCTACTATCTAAGTTGGAATCAAATATCAATTCTTTCATTTCATCTATCAGCTAGATTTTCCTCTAAATTATATACTTTCTAATGCTGCATGTTTATTCAGGAAGAATTTGTTTTCACTGTCATAGTCAAAATAAGGTATTCTCCCAAACAATAATATGCATGAGAATGTGAATAACCACTCTTCATACAAGATAAGCATATTCACTTTGCTGATACAGGTCACTTCATGAACATAAGAAATGAAGCATTCCACACACAATCTAAAAAAGGTTATCTATCTTCCATAATATGTTGCTATATGCATCATTAATAATCCTACATTTATGCATATTTCAATATTGACATCTCATACATTTTATTTCTATCCCAAAACAATTCACTCATTTTTTCTGAACTTTTCATTCTGACTGAAATATCTAGATACCCACTTGTCTATATAAAGAATTCTAAAAAATAATATAAACGAGTTGAAATTCTTGAATATATAGACATAAACATATTTTCATTGATTTCTTTTGCTTACTATCTCTAACAAGAGCTGCTTGTTCCAACTTATACCATCATATATAAGTTAACCTATTCATCTTTCTCCATTAAAAAAATATATGATGAGTCCAAAGTAATTTTTTAATATAACATCAATTGTACATTCTAAGAAATATCGTTACAACACAAAAGCCTAATGTTAAATTACATACATGTTAAATCAGTTTTATGACAGTCTTTCTAACCATAACATAAGTAAATAAATGGATTGTCTTTGCATATACACCAACTAGTTATAACATTTGTACAACGAATCTACACATATCTCACACAGGATGCAATTTCATATACATAAAACATATAACTAATACGATTGCTTTCCATTCCACTATTATAATCTATCCCTATAAGCAAACTCAATAATTATTTTCTAATTTTTAACCAGATAGAACGGGGTAGACTATATTAAACAATATATCTGTATCTTATGGTCAGAGATGAGCACACGACAGTATAAGAATTTATATATAAAAATAGTTATATCGCAATTTTAGATTTTATATAAGTTAATCATAGATAATATGATCATTTCTCATAAATTATTTAGTATACAGATATTTTGAACAAGAGTAGAATTATTTTTGCTATGGACCAAATATTATTCAAACTCATTATGTAAATAATTATATAAATTTTTAATTAAAAAAATTACAATTACGGCTCATCGGATCAGAGACTATACGTACTAGTAGAGGCAATGAAAAATATTAGTCATTTGCTACGTTCTTTTAGATAAAACACATCTGAATTTTCTCATAAAAAATTTTATGAAATTCAAAATTTCAAAGTCATATTATATCCGATACATATTATATTGAACATGAGACATCATTTGAAAGTATAAACTCTTACATAAAGTGCCATTCTAAATATCTACAATGAAGGTATCTTTACCTATTAATAATCTCAACCATTAGTCACATCATTTAACTTACACTTCCACAATTATAATACACTCTATCATTATGTCATTTAGAAACGAACAAACAATTCAAATACTCTTATCTCTTTTACTGTAACATAAGTACCTACCTAAAGTATATTTAAGAATTTTATTCCCAATATAATCAACATTAATTGCTACTGCTACCAACTTGTTTTAAAATGAGTAATAGTGAAAAGTGAGCTAATTAATAATAAAAATATATCTAAAACAAATATAGCAAGATAGATAGAAGTATAATTAATTATTAACTCTACCATAATAACTATCGAACATTAAGAGCTCAAAACATACGTTCACAAATATGATATATGCTATAAGACTCGTTTTTAATCATACATATAATCCAGTTACTGTCTATAACGTTATACCTCCACGATTCTCTTCTTAGATATTTCATTCAACTAGTAACAGTCATTTAATTATTTATTATTATTAACACATCAAATAAGAGTTATTCAAAATGTCCTTAAACTCTATATAGCTCCTTCACTATTCAACATAGTTATTCATATAAAATCTGAACGAATGAAAATCTATTCTTTATTGCATAGAGTAAAATATATCACTAATACACCCATATAAAAAATTTTGTCACGATATCCGCGACAGATCTACATTTGAAATCACACTTACTCCTAGAACATTTAATTTGTCAATTGATTAGTTTTATTTAAATAAGTGTAGATATGAGTTCTAAGCAATTAAACAGATTGTAGGTTATAGAATTGAGTTATCTTAGGAAAAGAAACAAAGAATATATCTGTGAGAGAAGAGTGACATTATATTATATTATAATAAGTGTGTCGGGAGAAGTATATTTTTATAAGAGTATAAGAGGTATTATAAGGATTCCAGTTAAGGCTGAGAAAATTTATTATATAGATTTGACAAGCAGCTGCTCATTATTTAACTAGATATTATCATTTATATATTATAAATATATAGGATGAGTGCAATTTCATTTATGAAAAAATATGTGTAAAAAAAGTGTATAATGTGAATAATTTTGAGTGTTTAAGTATCTTAATTACAACTCACCTTCACAATAAAATAATAGTCAGAAACTCATATTAAAGTGATTTGTCTTAGTTCAGTTCCGGTTGGAAAGTTTAATAAGTATAATCCAAATAACCCTGAAAATATTCTAGGCTAAATAAATATATGACAAAAACATAGAGCTCATTAGATCGGTATAGTATAAATTGTAACCTATAAATGTTATTTAGAAAAGTTGTAACATTTGTTATAAAGAGATATGATATGAGATAATGATAATTCTAGATAATTAACGACATTTAATACCTATAGTCATTCATCTACGAAGTCACAGTATTGGAAAATATTTGAATTTATTACTAAACTTTCAACATAGATTACATACTTGATGGGTTTTGATTATGTGAATTTAGAAATATCACACCAACATAACATATGCACAAAATTATTACTGAAATATAAATCTTATTATATAAAATTAATATAAGTTACGATTATTCAACTTGAATATAAAATATATATATACAATAATTATCAAAATCAAACTAAAATATTATTAAAATAATATATAAATAATTATTATGATATATAATATAATAATAAAAAAACTATAAATAAAAATAAATATATAATATATAAATATATAATTTTATAAAAATAATAATATATATAAATAATATAAAATATATAATTAATAAAGATAAAAATGAATAATAATATTTTATACTATAATAATATATAATATTGACTAGATTAATTGAGTCCTCACCTGACACATCCCATATACCTTTAGTGCTCTTTATTTCATTTACTTTCAACATCTCTTCTATTTTCGTCACTCCTTGCTAACCACTCTATCAGTCCTCCTAAAAACTTTGCTTTATTTCATCACATATAACCAAATCAAATTGACGCAATAATAATAAATAAATATCCTTTTCCTTACATAATAACAATAGTAAACTATTCACTCTTTACTCCATTTAGTTCTGACATACTGCTTGTTCATTGAAGAAACGTTATTGTCTAATGTTTTGAAACTACCAGCAATCATCTATATCATAGTGAACATCCTGCTAAGGACTTCATTAATAATTCTGTCATAAGACAGTTGAAGATACATAAAACTAAAGTTATTTCTTCAATAGTTTATTTCGGTTGTGGCTCCAATTTTCCTACAATGATTAAATAATTTGCGATCCACACTATCATTATCCTTAACTGTTTTTGTTTTCAATTATCAAAAATAGAATCCATACTCGAGAGACACAAAACTCGACTCTAGATAACAAAACCAAACGATTCTTTTCAGTGTGCCTCTATAATCTACATTCTATAAAACAATCTACATTCTAGAACTATATCCAGGTACACACCCTTACCCTTTACATTAGCTCTCCCCGGAACGATACCCTCCACCACAGCACTTCATCCATTCATTCATAATCTCACTCCATATCTTGAACGTGGTTCACAAGTAAATAATCATAAAGAATATACCTAAACGAATTAACCAATATATTTCAACTTTTAAATACTTCTAAGCTCCTATTTACTTTACCCACATTCTGTATTATATACTCCCATTTCAGATTTGATAACAAAAATTTATCAACAGTAAATAGTAAATTTACAATCATTCATATATTTAAGTTAGTATACATACAGTTATATTCATCCTCACAAACTACTGATACGTGGTCATACACAGTCACAGAAGACAATCCATCACCTATCATTATATTTCTATGCACTCTAATTAAACCTTCTCATGAATACTGTCCTTATCACAATAAAAAGAGCTCAATTCTCATTGAATAGGTTAATATATCATTCTAGCTCTTTCCAAACTGATTCACATTGACAGCATTTTAACTCTGATCTACGTGTATGCACAATCTTAAACACATTCCTTATAATACATCCCATAGAAAAGTAAAAACCTACTTATATAATACTACATTTAATCAAGTTTGACATATATATACTTCATTTTTTAAACGTAACACCAGCATTTACCTCTATCTTATCATTTCGACAAAATTGTCAACATTATTAGAGATATGTATCTGCGCAACACCACCTGCGATAAAATAGAATAGTAAATCCCACACTTAGTATAAAAAAAACTAGGTAATTAACTAGTTCATTTATCTGTACACATTCAAAATTGACATTACTTTTGCAAATATATCCTCACATACTTTTTTGATTTATATTCATTCATATTCATAATTAATTCTACTCATGCTTCTCTCTACATCTATCTTCCTATTTTTTAACTTCATAAATCCATGCCCTCAATAAATCTTAGCATAAATTACATATTCAATAATCTAGTATCCATCCATAACTCTCACAAAGATTTAACATCCAAAAACACAATATATTTCAAACATTTACCTTTCACTGCAAGACTCACAATAAACAAACAACTTGTATGTCAAAAAAAAAAAAAGTATCAAAAACCATTGCACACAAAATCACGAAGTAGAACACAGATAATCGCCAAAGGCACAGATACGGCTCATCCATCACCAGCTTAGATCATAGTTAAGCAAATTTCTCTAGAGGACGTATCCTCCTAAGAAATGAAACTAGGAGCATTCATAGAGGTTAGTAAACTTCTATTATAAAATAAATAAATAAAATATAACATCGGTACTACTACTACTATCATCTATACAGCTACAAAATTTTTTCTCATTTTCTCCGGAACCCAAAGATAACCCTGATATGAACACATCACGCTCACCCCCAAAAGCACCTGTGTACCATCTCTCAGCCCCAAACATAAACTTGTACACATAGAACATCCCTGTTAACCACAATACATGTGTGTAAGCTAGTCCTCTCTATCAAATCACTACGATTTAAGTGCCCAAAAAAACATATTATTCTTCGAAGCACGCTCTATACTCCTTGCAAAAATTACAAGATCATTCCAAGAAAAAACCTCACTCTACTTGCAATTCCCCTCAGATAGCATTTACTGCTTTTGATAGCAACATCCAAACTCTTAAATAATAAGCACTGAAAACGTGAAATTCATTTTCACATACTTATTTATTTTAATATATAGTATAGATATTTAATATAATTATATTTAATTATACTATATATTATATAATATATTATAGAATATATATATATGATAATATATAATATATTTATCAAATAAATATTATTTATTTATACATATATACTATTTTTATATTTTAGTTTAAAATTTGGTTATAATTAATAATAATAATAATCGAAATTAACCTTGTAATAAGGTACAGGTCTATATATTTAGGAAAGCCTAGTTAAAGGTGTGAGAAGATTGACAATGTAGGTAGAAAATTGAACGCTAAGGGAGAGATAGACGTGTGTGTGAATATAAAGAGGATAAGATGAAGAGAGAAATAAAGGAAAGTATGTATGATAATGTGTGGTTGGTCATGTGAAAGGAGGCGGGAATAGATGAGATTGATAGTCGTTGGTTATGCGGATTATGTGCGAGTGTGTGGAAACCGGATATTCGGAGTGAGTTGTTAAGACGACGAAACAAGTGGAAATTATGAGGTCATGTAAACGAAGTCGAGGCTAGAGAAATTTGTGCTTCTCGGCAGAATGACAAATAATAGAGCATCAATAGGAAAGTGAAAGCAGGGCTTATTGAATTTCAATGGGAATTGGCTTGTGCCACGCTGCCAAGATGATACCTTGATACATCTGTGACAGATTAATATACCATATATGTCGAGATGTCTCTCGCTCGCTCGGTTTCCAGTAGCTCAGGTGATTTTCTGTCTGCGACAGAATTTCTCTACTAATTAATGGGTACAAATGAGCTGCATGGTCTTGAGGTCTTATCTTATTCGACTTTTTGTTCGTGTATCTTCTACTACTAATTTTCTTTATCCTCGATGCACTGTAATTGCACCCTTTACCCCCCCCCATCTTTGGGAATAGAGGAAAGATAGAAATCATATATATAATATTTTCATAATCTAAAAGCTATACCATTAACATTTCATCACCTGTCACAATTTGTTTTAAAATTATATTATTTATAGTAGTTACTATGTAAATTAGTATAATATAACTAGTACCAATAAATTAGTAAATATATAGCATGATAATATAGCCATATAATTATATAATATAATATGATATTTAAATTATATCAATATATTACTATATCATAATCTATATATGTAATTATATTAAATATATGTACATATATTATGCAGAGACTGTCGTATGGCTCGTGGTTTGATTTATCACTGCCAGTGTAGTTTGAAGATGTAATACGAATTCAGAAATGCTGTAATCACTTATCTGGGTTAAAGAGCTGCTTCCTGAAGATGCCACTCTGAAATGCACAACCAGCCTGTATGAAGAGTTTAAAAAATGTAAGGCGCAATTTGCAGTCGTAACCTCTCAACCTAGAAAGAAAGCAATAGTAAGAACACCATCTTACTACGACTAACAGGCAACTCGAAACAACAAGTGTGATAAGGTGAAATAGACGCATCACGATACATGACCTATTCAGTCGCATGATCAGCATTCTAACATCACATGTGGAAAAAACCTTTTGGAAACCTATATCTGGTTAAAAATTCCTCACAGTACAGACTTAGGGTTCATATGGAAAAACATGAAAGAGAAATTTCAGTAGAAAACTCTTGCGATGGTGATGCATCAAAAACGTCGCCTTTAAAAAGCTATAAATGTAGCAATTGCGATTTTGTTACAGTACAATTGAGTAAGTTCAATACTCACTTAAAAGAACACTCAGAAAATAAAATTTATAAATGTAATAAATGTGATTTTACCTCCACATGTAAGAATATTTATAGTGTTCACTTACTGACACATATTGGGAAGCGAATTCTCAAGTGCAGTAATTGTGATTATAGTACAACTCGTAAAGACAGGATGGACGCACACTCGATGCAACACACTGGAGTAAAACCTTTCAAGTGTGATATATGCGATTACAGTTCTACTCGAAAATATCGTCTCAAAGTTCACAGAATGAAACATGATAACGAAAAACCTTCATCAGCAAAAGAAGGCAGTGAAGAAGGAGGGGATGAAGAAGAGAAAGCTCAACAGGAATCTAAAGCAAATTCCCACAAATACAAGTGTGATGAATGCAGTTATTCCACCGCTAGATTGACAAACTTTAATTCTCATCTTATAACGCACGCAGTAGATCGTCCTTACCGCTGTGATAAGTGTGATTACAGTACTACACGTAGAGACCGTCTGCGTTATCACGTAATGACTCATACTGGAGAAAAACCTTTCAAATGCACGGAGTGTGAATACACAGAACTCACAGAAAAATACAACTCAAAAACTTCACTATATTCTGAAACACGCAACTAGTAAAAGCATAATTGAAGATGACCTATTGAATGACAGGAGATGCCTGATGATTAAAGAAACGTTCATGTGAGAAATATAATATAACAAGATGAAGAATGTGTATAGTACATGTAAGAAGTAACCATTTTATATATTACAATTCTCATGAAACTTCAAGGATAAAAATCTTCAGTATGACACATCAGATAAACATTGGAAAATAATAAATCAATAACTACCTAAAATAGAGAATACGTATAAAGATTACAATATGCGCAAAGGACACAAACTGAGCACACGCCATTTAAAGCGAATGATAGTTATATGCTCAAATTGTACAAACGTCTCAAGGTTTATGGAGGTTACTAAAGATAGCTCAAAATAAGCCGAACATACTATACTATGGAAAGAATAAAAAAATTACTTATACACAGTAACATTACTGAATGCGAATATTACCGTTCTTTACCTATCAGTAAATATGCCTTCCCTCTCTAATTATCTTATAACGCAGCGTACTACACAAGTTTAGAAAAACCATCATGCCTTGATATTCAATGCATAATTCACTATCTGAACAAGACAATTGTACCCCGAAGGTAGTTACGAATTCGACATTTAAATGAAGTTGGAACCATTCGCAGGTGCAAAAAACGAATAACACTAAGAGGCACGAAAAAAAAACCTTAAATATGAATTACTAGTAGTGTAATATCAGCTCAATCACAGAAATCGCTCTTAACCAACATGTAAGGTGGATTGAATTAGGAGATTTTTTAGTTGAACTTTATAATAGAATAATGATTCAATGCTCGATATTACATGTTCCAGAGATAACAACACAATAATTGTCAACTGAACATTCACAAAAGGAAAACCGATAAATTGAGAAAGAGTGAGAAAACCATATATAAGATAGATGACAGAAGAGTGTGACTTTGGCCTTGTCGAAGCTTGCTTGTTAAACATGCACATGGAACACACCATTAGACGTGTAAAAAAACAAATAGTAAAAACGGAAAAAAAAAAATGCAAAATTATGAAATATGAATCCTGTAGGGGATGATTCTTTTGAGCGCGCACCCCAAGAGAAACAAATTATGTCAGACACAACACCCATAGATAAAGACATAATACGCTGACGACACACCATACTACAACAGTCACAAAATATGACAAAGAAGACAGACTCCGAAGTAATATATTTTAGTAAATTTTAAGTTCTGGAAATTTCTACTCTCTTCATATATATAGATGATGACGGTAGAACTAAAAGCGAGAAAGTCATTGATGAAAATAACGTAAACAATTCATATAATAATGCATAATACAGACAATGAGACTTGCGCAAATTAGAAGTTGGAGAGAGAAATTAATAACTTACTAAACGAAAATTCATATGAGACCATAGTTGAATAATTGATTAACTGTAAAAAAAAGACTGAAGATTAACATTGCTGGAGCGAGAATGAGGAGGTGATTCTAAAGATAAATTGTTATGAATGCAATTTGGAGCCCAAATGACACGAAGAATTAACCACGATAACATAGTTAAATCAAGATGGCACAGATATAAGAGAGAATAATAATCACACTTATAATATGTACGCCAATGAATGAAGATGAATAAGAGATGTCTAACACCCACAATATACAAGTGTACCGACAGTATTTAAATGAAAGACTGACAAGAATCATTAAAACCAAGACCACATTTTACTGAGCGTCATAAAATGAAAGTGCAAGAAATCATAAAATGCAATACCGTGACGTCATGAAGATGAACAGCAAAAATCAATGACGTATGATCAAGTTTACTGATCATATCGGGAATTTAGTAACGTGAGTGAAAATTGCAGGATGAGCACAAACCTTGAGTTAACTCGTCTGACTAACCTCTCAGAAATATATTTTAATTGTTTTTTCAATTATTTATTACAACCGTATATAAGAAGGGATTTAACTGATGTTAATTAGTTTATATATTTAAAATACTAAATCTTATATATATTTTAGAATATAGATATAAGTCAGAAATATTATCTAGTAGTAGTTGTTAAGGGAGGTCTAAATAGCAAATATATATGTATATATATATATAATAACAGCCTGTGAACAATATAAAACGTATTATATAATGTGATAGTAGATTATAGCTATTTAAAAGGTATCGTATTATCTTATTAAGTATCTAGATACAACTGATAGGTATATAAATACCGTTAATATAAATATATACTGCATTAGATATAAGTGAATGTATATATATATACTATATATTAAACTCGCCATTTTTTGTTCCACATTTTATGTAGATAATTAAAATAAAGATCTTTATTCAAAATTCATCAAGAGGCCCTAAAAATTATCATGTTAACAAATTTCTTCCGATACCAAAACGGTTTATGATGAAAGGTCCTTAAAATTTCCAATAAGAATAATTATTATATATTCTTATTTATTTATCATAAATTAATTATTTTTGTTCTTTATTATTGTTTAGTATTATATTATTTTTATAATTATTATTATTTTAAGGACATACAATATTTTTAGTAAAGTTTTAAGTAGTGTTTTTTTCAAAGTAAAACGGACAATATAAATTTGGAAAATAAATATTGAAGGTTATTACTATATAATAATTTGGTCGTGTGCGTGCCGAAAAGTGATTTTTTAATGTGTATTGATTAGTTAGTATGAAAAATAGTCCTTCAGATAGTTTATTGTAGTACTTAAATTATATACTATAATAGTAATTAATAAAAGAGAACGCAAAATCCGATTTGATTGAAAATAATTGGTTAAATTTTAATAGCGACTGAAATAGTACGTATATAATATAATATATATATATTATATATATATATAATATATATATATATTTATAATAATTATAAATAATATATATAATATATATATATAGTGTAAATTTTTATGAATCAATCCTTTATACAAGTGAATTAACTAGTCAAGAGATCAGAAGCATTCACTAGTCCTAGTTTTTTTTTTTTAATCTAGGACTTCTAAACTTTTTTTAGTGACATTAGGAACAGGGTGATCCAAATTGTAGTCTTCAGAACTTTAGAAGTGATAAGAGAGGGGAGAGGTCTATCCCCCCTCCATCAGAAATGATAAAAAGAGAGAGAGAGAGGAGAGGGCTATCCCCCCCCCCTCCAGTTTTGGGCATTTCTTTGGATAATGTTTATCCATTATTTTCACTTTTTATTTCTCTTTCTATTTGTTATAGCTTAAAATGTGATAAATTTATTATAGTGGAAGAAGAAGAAAGAATAGCCAAGAAATGTTTACAGCAACTCGGCAAAATTGTAAGTGTAACCTCCTACTGTTTATCAAATTAGCTCTTAAGGTTTTAAGTTTTTATGTATTATTGGAAGACTAGTAGGATTTTGACCTTAAGTTTTAACGGGCTCAGCCCCTAAACTGATAGGAGTGCAATTTTCATAATTTTCACGCGATGAGGTCTAAAACGTTAATTTCGAGCGTTTCTTTGTGTTCCTCTATATTGGTTTTGTATTGGGCAGATTATTAAAAATGCCTTCTTAAAATTTAAGTTGATATAGATGGGCCATTTTTATCTTAGTTATAAGTCACTTCAGCAAAACTGTAGGTGGTCAACTCAAAAACGTCTGAAAGATTTAATTTTCATCAAATGAGAATTCAAAATCAATAAAGAAAGAGAGAAACGTTCGATATCAACGTTTTAGTACTCGTCAGATGAAAATTAAGAAAATTACGCCCATTTCAGTGTTTGGGACTAAACCTGACAAAACTTTAAGGTCAAAATCCTTAGCCTTACCTTAAAGAAGTTCTACTGATAATAATATTTTTTATTATTAGTAACTTTATTACTGTCAATAATAATATATTTCATTGCATAATTATTTTTTTTAAATGTTTAGAAGTGACGCTTACAATCTCGTATGAAAAAAAAATAATTTTTTTTACATTTTTTTGCTTCACAAAAAAATCTAAAAAATCCACTTCGAAAATATTCCAGAATATTAAAATAATTTCCAATATTTTGATATTAAAATAATCGAAATTTTTTTTATATGGTTAATATACCATAGGTATCCTTTTGGACTTAGATTATTCAGTTGTTTTAGTCAAAGTAGTAGTAGTCAGTGATAGTCTGTTGTAGCCATTTTTCTATCAAGTTTGTAAGACTCCCATTATTATTATTATTATTATTATTATTATTAT
This sequence comes from Trachelipus rathkii, assembly GCA_015478945.1. Lineage (NCBI taxonomy): Eukaryota > Metazoa > Arthropoda > Malacostraca > Isopoda > Trachelipodidae > Trachelipus > Trachelipus rathkii. Next base: position 18,424 of record JABUQX010088091.1, read on the forward strand.
TATATATATATATATTAGTAATAATATATATTATATTCTATATTAATATATATTATTTATACTTAATATATATATATATATATATATATTATATATATATATATATATATATTATATTATATATATATAATATATATATATATATATATATAGTATTTATTATATATCTTATATATATAATATATATATCTATATATATATATATATATATATTTATATATATAAAATAATAAATATATATTTATATATATAATATATTATATATTATATATAATTTATATATATAATATCATCTCCCTGACGGCTCTCTTTTCTACTCATTCCTCTCTCTATAAACCACCCTCCCCACACCCCTGCTGCCCTCAGCAGCGATAATACCTCTAAGAACGCAATGCTGGAATAAGATCACTGGACATTCTCTTTTTCCTATCCTCTCTCACACTTGTTCCAGAAAGCCTACACAGATATTTCCTTTCTCTCTCTCTCTCTCTCTCATCTCTCTCTCTCTCTCCTCTCTCTCTCTCTCTCTCTCTCTCTCTCCTCTTTTCTACTCTCTATTTTAATTCTTCTTTTCAACTCCCTCATTATTAATGGAAAATAATATCGAAAATGAACAATTCACTTCGAATCGTTGAAAAGTCTTTAATCAAAACGGAACATAAAACTAAAAAAAAAATATCGTTGCAGAAAAACCCCCGAATAATTAATATTTATATTATAATTATATTTATATATTTATATTATTATATATTATATTATTATTTTATATTATTATATTATATTATATATATTATATATTATTATTTATATATATTATTATTTTAACGAGTGAACAGTTTAGTTTTTATGAGTTTTAAATGTTTAAAAAAACCTACAAATTACAACCAAAACTATAATAAAGATTAAAAACAAGCGTCAAATTGGTAATCAACTTTCCCATTTGAATTCGCTCCAAGGATATTTCTTTCACATTGCTTAAAAAAAAATCAATAAAGTAAAAAAAAATAATACAGAAATAATAATTAAGATAGTATTTAGGAGTACCAATAATTAAATGAATTACTAATAATGACTCAAATATAAATAGCCCTCATAAAATATTACATATACCCAAAATACTGTAGTATATGAAGAATCCACCCCATCACTTTATATAGTGAATCAAATAACAATAATATCCACTACTCCAATGCTACTTATATAACATTCTATATAGCCTCATATATATAGTAGATATACCTATAGGTCTTACTAATATAGTACCCTACCTCCATTTAGGACAAACTAGAAGATAATAAAAGATATATAGTAGGTTACTGAAAAAAGTTATTATATATAAACTAAAGTCACATATAAATTAACCCTCAAACCTGTATTCCATAGTACAGATTTTCGTCCAAAGTGGAGTTTTTACCATCATTTGACAAGAAATCGGTCATTTCTGATTAGCCCTGGAGGTGCTGTATGAATACATTATCCCTGCCAGAATAATCCAGAACGTAAGACGGTAAATACGAGCATCTCGATAGAACTAACCAATGTGTATAGACTTTTAAAAACCCTCTTGAGTTTTCATCGGTTGCCATTAATATAAGAACTATAATCTGAAACCTGTAAGCAATTCGAAACTAAAACAAGTACATGGGAATCATGTTTCATTCGTACATTTTCAACTGTGACCTACCACTTTGAACTCAAATGGGTGAGGTAGGATACTAAACTTATAGACAATCATAAAAATAAGTTACTGAACACAAGGAAACCGCATGCTAGCCACGGTATCAGTATAGTCCCGATACTTTAGCCTGCGATCACAGTGCCTGACCCGCAAGAACCGTGAGGACGGACCATGGCAGAGTATTTCCATGGACCTGTCCAATTATAATATCTAAATTCGCAACGATGGAGAAAACTAAAATAGATAGTCGTGCTGGCTATAAGATAGGCGGTCGATGAGATCCTCATACCTCACAAACTCTTTCCTCTCATTATGTACGAATGCGAAACGAACAGGAAGCGGAAGAATACGACGAATCAAAAGGTTCATGTATAAACACCAGACCGCTGTCGAAACCCGAGGATGGCGGATCCCGAGTGGCTATGGAATAAGAGCGGATTCGGTGCAAAGGCGGCAGGCGTCAAAGTTATACCACAAATAGTATTGTGTCTGCGGCTGGGTGACGAAATAAGGACTCGGCAGCTTGTCGCGGAACGATATGGTGTGTGTTGTGTGCCCTGTCGCGAGCAGACGAATGTATAAACATATGGCGAAGGTGATCAACATTCCGTCGGCCCTGTCAAGGATTAAGGCAATTTTTTGAGCAAAATGAATTAGGCAAAAGTGATAAAAAAGTTCTTGATAGTACAACAAATCCAATAGGGGCCCTCTTCTACACTATAAGAGAGTCCCCATAAGACAATCTTGTTAACGATACCATATATTGGAGTTCAGAAATATGAAATTATAGTTAAGTCAGTAGATTTAAATAAGAATATAAAATCGCATAGGTATAGTGATAGTCCTGAGGGGTAAAGAGAGATGGAGGGATAGAAAGGGGGGTCATAGGTAGATAATGATATATAAATGAGTATAACGGTGATAGGTGTTTCGTGAAATATATAATATAATTTGTGATGTGTGTTGTATGTATGTATTGTGAATATAATGTGTTATGATGTAATGCATCTATGTTATGGCGTTTTAAACTAGTAGGACGGGATTTGTAGAGGAGCATTGATGAACTGTGGAAAGTTAAATATACTAGAATACATCGTCTGGGTGCACACCTACAGCCCGCCGTGGCAAACACTCATGGTGAATATATACATAAAAGGAGCGAATTGGGTGTGTATAGGAGGCGGGAAGCGCGAAATGGATTTTTTATTATGTCTAAGTGTAGATTAATAAAATGTAATAGATCTTTAGAATAATTAATAACACTCATATACCTTTACATACAAGTCACGTGTACTCTGCGGTCTATCAGCGGTGCGTAAGGCTACATTCATGTGTAACGCAGCGTGCTACGACGGGCGTACACGAACAGTGAAGATATCGAGATAATAAGAACGAATTAATTCAAATGTGCAGTATAACCTCTCTAGCTCGTCGCTACGTAATAGACACAAACTAAACTTCAAACTAATAGACTTTTAATATAAAAAACATAACAATAAATTTCAATGGCCCGACCATGTAAGATTAAAAAGTTTTATAACAGTAATGTATTTTTTATTTTTTTTTTTTTTTCTTAAATGATAATTACCAATCTGTAATTAAAGAGTAAAGTATAACATGTTAACTTAATATAAGATAAGCATCACAATATATTCATCTGCGATATAGATATTACATGATACTTAAAATATTATAGATGAGGAGGTGGAAGCAGTAAGTAATAATAACTAATCCTACGATATAGACGTGAATACAATTAAATATATCGCAACATACTCATCAAGCCTAATCAATAAGTACTTCATGCCACCTATATATATCTAACTCATAAACATTACATTACAATCTCAGACAATCCAGACATTAACTAAATCACTCCTAATATTTTATAAGTTATTTCTCAATGTTATTTAATAAAGAAACTAGAATTAATTTTAAATAGTCACAAAACTTAATAACCATAACTCCTATTTAGCATAATTTAGCGATGGACACTGTAAAATTAGAAATTTTATTATTATTCATTTTTAATATTTTATCATATACTATGAACATAACATACTTGACATACATTTAACCAAATCTAACCAACCTAACCTAACCTCAATTTGAGCTTATTACTTTTTCTCAATATTAAATAAAAATAAAATACAATAATCATAATACTATCCCTCAAATAAAAATCAATCTATAACTCACGATTTCCATGATGTAGAGACCTGATATAATTAAATAAGTTAAATACTTAATTGAATTCAATAAATAATAATAAATAATAATAATATAAAGATTAATAATAACTTAAACATTACAATATATAATAATAATATATAAAATATATAATTATAATAATAATAATATAAATAAAAGAAATAAATAGAAATAGAAAAAGATAAGAAAAAAAGAGAATCTTAATAATAATTAATCAATAATAATTTAATAATAATATAATAACAATATATTAAATAAATAATAAATAACATAATAATAATGTTAAAGTTATATAAAAAAATTAAAATAATATAATAATAATAATCAATCCTATAGAATAATCATACAATATATATAATTAAATATAATTACAAAATCCCACATATCTAACACTAATAATAATAAATAATAATATATTAACATAAATAATTAATCTATATAGTTGGAAATACCATACTCCAATAATAATAATCAACTCAAGTATATATAATAATATATGTAAAGTAACGTCACATATTGTTTGATTTATGAAAAAATATACAAGTTAAATATCGATAATAAGTATAGTACATGAAGATGATAAGATTACTCTACACACAAAAATAATTAATATATCAATAATGTAAATAAAATATATATATGTATAATAATATATACAATAACAATAAATACTTCATCATTATAGATTACAACCTAAAGGAAGTGCCGAACTGAGAAATTAGAGTCTATAGAATATATAACTATACGACATTAAATTAGGGAGGTAAATATGCAACACTACTCGTTCATGCAGTTGCACATAAAATATTGTATTTAAAACACAATTGACATTTTATTTGTGTGTTTATCACGAGCTAATTCTCACCTTTAAACGCCATTATCGTTCAAATATAACATATGTGAATTATTAATCCATCTGCTTCTCGGATGTTATACACCTCTCACTTTATAATCCCATCACAAATCTCACTTCAACATCTTTGAGTTGCTCCTCTCCATAAGTGTACTGTAAAAAAATTGCCCGAGAATAATCAAGAAAAAATTTTAAATAAGATAAAAACTTAGTACAAAATACTGTAATAAAGGGTAAGTGAAAGTAAAATCTTTCTGCAGATAGATTCTATAAAGATTCTAATTTTAACAGTTATATTAAATAAATTCAATCCATATGCGTTTTAATACTCAGCACTCATAACTAAATTAAAATATATATTCCAGGATCAAGTGCTATCAAAGCTACTACTTAAATGAAGTTTGTCAAGTAAGTGCGATCTAACTCTCATTAATAAATAGCCTAAGAAATGTATATCTTACAGCATTCAGGAAATAATTCAAATTAGTAACATATATATTTAACCACGATTATAATAATGAGACAATAATCAATTAAAAATAATTGTAAATTAGATCGTTATAAATATAATATTAAACTCGAATAATTCAACCTCATTTAACAGCTAAAATAATTACTATTCTGAACATAATTTACTCAAACCTACGTTATCAATATAATACCGTTGAAATTGACAGTTAAAAAAATCTCAATGTATAACTCACGCACTCTTGGCAAATTTTATACTTAGTACTTGTAAAAATAATCACTAAAATCCTCCTCGCCATACTAATTAGAACTCAAGTAACCCTTAAACAATAAACTCACAATACCTTAATACACAAATATATACTTAAAATAAAATAAATACACATATCCAAATATTTATACTATGATTAGTATACCACTAAAAGGTAGATCTCAACATGAATACATGATAAGCTAAATAAGATGGATCCAATATTAAAACATGAAATCCACCTAATTTAGATCAATAATATCGATGCACAATATATGAATCCATACCTCCAATAATAACAATTAATGCAAGAACACTCCGCAATAATACATCGCGATCGGTACATGAATTAAACTCTGTATACGAGTGCTAAAATGAGTATATTGATAAGTTAATGAATAATATATAATCAAAAGATGACACATCCTCTCTCATTTCGTACTTCTCGGGTGTGTCGGGCGCGTCATTGGTGTCGCTTGTACCTCAGTTGATTGAGAACTGCCTCTAATGTATCATTGATGACAAGATGAGATCAAATATAAATTGAATCCTAATAAATGGTCTCCATAAATGCAAATAAATCTCAATATATTATAATTTGACCAGATATGATGAATATCATAAATATAGTATAATATCTCTTCATACAATAATATCATATATATATTTTACTCTAATAACCAAGCTATCAGCTACTAATCTATGATCTACTATAATCATCGGATCTATATCTTTACTATCAACGCATGGAACAATTACGAGATAATTGAGATTATAAAATACAATCCATTAGAAGAAATAATATCCGACGTAAATCTATAAATCCTCCCTCAATAGTGATACTACTAGTGCAAACCAGTCTTAATAAAACATAATCAAGCATAATATCTCTCATCATATCTAATATGAACTGAGCTAGTGTCCTTTATTTAATAATAACTCAATAAATAATTTATTTTGATAAAATTCTGTACGTATACTTAATCGCGTAATAATATTTTAAGTGTATTATTTTACCATCAAAAACATATTTAAAACCTTCATCCAAAACAACATTATAAATCATAATATTCACTATCAGTGTGTTAAAATAATTATAAATTAGAAAATAAATAATATAAACAATAAATTATTATAAATAATATAATAAAATTATAATATATAATAATTAATAATATTTATAAAATAATAAATAATTAATAATTAATATAATAAAATAATATATAAATTAATATAATTAAAAATATACATTATATATTAAAATAAATAATCATTAAATATAAAATAATAATAATAAATAATATAAATTAATAATAACATTAAATAAAATTTAAATAAAAATATATATAATAATAAAATAAATAATATATATAAATTTAATTTAATCATAAGGTAATATGTAATATCATACTGACATATTTTTACTCATATTCTAGTTAAATATATCGCTCATCATAACACGTCTTTTTTACTTGTGTAAATAGATATATAATATCATTTTAAGAACAGCGGTATTTCTCACTTGTATTCTCAGAAAGTGATATATTGCTCTCTCTTTTCGTATGTTAAATTTTCTCTCGTTCCTTAAATATGTTAGTAATGCAACGGGTGAGCTATGATAGCTAGAAGAACGTGATATGTAGATCTAAGACTTTTATGACTAAATGAGCTAAAAGAAAAGGGGGGGGTTGATATGTGAACTATTTCGTAGTGCCCTATTTCTTCGGTTTTGATTGATATTTTGAGTGTGATTATAGATGTAGAACAAATAAGGATACGAAGAGAGGGCAGTATAGATATTGGAGTGAATGAATGAGATCGATATGGCTGCTGCATGTGTTAAAAGAGGAATAGCAGATTTAGAGAGATGCGTGTACGAAAAAACTGGCAGAGAAATTATATTCTCTAATGATGTGTTCTGTTTACTCAAAAATAGAAGGTAGTTGGTGTAAGTGAGAAGTGATGCATGAAGTAGGAAAAGCAATTGACATAAATAGTCTGGCGCCTATTGAGGAGTCATGTGTATTATAGAGAAGAAAGCGAGTATATTGCATAGAAGTTTATACGCGAAGTGAATTAAAACTGAAGTTTATGTGCTATGCCACCGAGATATACTGAGAGGAACAAATAATAGTAAAAGTGGATGCACATTATTATTGTATAATCTTATTTCAGTATATCAGCCGATAAAAAGAGGTATTTCCCATGGTTCTGTTATGGGTGCAGTGTACTATAGATTAGTTTACTCAACTATACTAGTTTGAATATAAAGTTCTTTTAAAATGTATAATTTTTCATCAACTAGTACCCCAAGTATTAATTGACATATAGTGTCTCTATTTTCTAGTTCCACTCCTTTATATTTATATAATGAAGTTGCAAGAATGACTAATGGATTTATTGACTAATAAGAATGTATGAAGTTTTTGTACATATTAGTAGTAGTTTGCTTGTACGATCCAATAGTTGCAAATCTTATTAATGTGTCAATATCGTAATTCTTCTGGTAGGATGTTTGATCTTTTAATTCACTTCTATATATTGAATTGTCATCGAAGCAAAAGCACCATGAAGAAGAAATCGTGTGAAATAATAAATATGTCAATTTAGTATAAAGAGCAGAAATAGAAATAAAGGGCTCAAAGATAATAGATACCTTATGGAACACCACAATTTATATAATGCAGTTTAAATGGCCGAGCGAAATAATTTCACCCACTAATTTGAATATAAAACATGATGTATCTAACTCAACTCTACTACCGACTGTTTATAACCATTGTAGTGATTATCTCCTGACATCCCCATTTATTATAATACTATTTCCTCTCAGACGATATACAGATGAACCGCATGATTATACACAAGTAGTGCTTTATAGAAAGATCCAATAAATATCGGTTACCACTTTACATTGTTTCGTATATTTTTACCATAATATTTTCATCACTACAAACAAGGAGCCCTACAATTGTAACTCCTAATCATTCTCCAACGAGCCAAACTATGAAGGTACGTTAAGAATGTTATTCATATAAGATATTCTGTCAAGCGCTTCAACAGTAATTTTTCAAATAACTTTATTTATCAACATACTGCTATACGAATGTAGAAAGACTGAGTCATCGGTCTATAGAATTATGTGGTTCATTTTTATCACCATTTTTTATGCAATCAGGAAAGTGAATCAGCAGTGAGACTTTTAAAAAGTTTACTTGGAGAAAATCCCGTCGTGAAGGAACTCGTTCAATAGCAGGTCTCTCGTAAAGAATGGCAGGTGATATGTACGAGCAATATTATTATGTAAAAATGTTAATAAGGTTTAAAATAGAAAAAAGATTCGCATATTCTTTAAAATTTATTTTAGAATTCAGTAATGAATTATTACAGCTGTTTGACTTTCTAGAAGAAGGCCGACAGATATTTGAAAAGAGGATAAGCACGAGAGCCACACGTTCCCATGAAAGGTGCCCAGATGCGGTGTTTGACTTGGAAAGAGTCGCTGCCTAGAGCCGACATTTTGCAGTTACCGATATGTACTTGACAATACGAGAGCTGTATTTGAGTTGGTCGGCAAATGTCAACTGGTGTCTTTGATAATTATTCTCCTGAGACTAATATGTATCGGTTTAAATTTAGACATCTGTATCTCGAATTAATTTTTGTTGACAATGTAAATAAACTCCCATGTAGTTTGAATCATGCATATAGCTACATTAAAAATTTAATATTGTGATAAATAATGTCCTCTTTTCTTTCTCCGGATTGACTCGATGTTAAATTGTTGTATAGTGTCTAAATTATTATATGAATAATGAATGATGCAAAAAGCGCCTCACTGACGACTATTTTATTAATTTCTATAGAGTTTATGCTTTTGATTTAATTGCTACTTTAATATAATGTAAAATATATACCAGCAATAATCCAATAAATAATAATAAGATAAATAAATAATATAATAATAATAGATAATATAATAATATAATAAAATAATAAAATTAATAATAATAATTAAATAATAAAATAATAATAATAATAATGAATAATATATAATAATAATAATAATTAATTAATAATAATATAATAATAATAATTAAAATTAATAATAATAATAATATTAATAAGTAAAATAATAATAATACTAATAATAATAATAATAATAATAATAATAATAATAATAATAATAATAATAATAATAATAATAATAATAATAATAATAATAATAATAATAATAATAATAATAATAATAATAATAATAAATAATAATAAATAATAATAATAATAATAATAATAATAATAATAATAATAATAATAATAATAATAATAATAATAATAATAATAATAATAATAGTTTGTAAATTAATTATGAGAGATATATTGCGAAAATATGAGACTATTAAAACAAATATTAAAATAATAATACAAATAATACAGTTATATTAAATTATATATTAATTCATTATCTGAATTAGGGTTGGCCTTTACACCGGATTGCGGTGCTGTGCGGTACACAATTCCAGTGTTCTTGTGCGGTGCGTGGTATGTTTATTCTAGTGCGCTGCAATGCGGTACGGTTCCAAAAATTGCGGTGCTCAATTAGCCTTTAATCTGAATGTATTAGAAACAAAGATAAGACATTAAATTAAAAACGAAATTAAAATATATTTCAGCAAATAAAATAAATTTAAAGTGTAGAAAATTAAAATATTTTAAATCAAAAATTAAAAGCATCGAAAAATGGAATTTTTGAAAGTAAATCTTAGTCACTGTGGCATAAAATTAATCAAACATGCATGCATACAGTCAGAAAGTAATAAATAAGGACAGATGTAGACAGTAAAGAAATAAAGGGGGCATACAACTAATAAATATGAAAGACAGAACGAGACAGAGAGAGACAGATAAGAAAATAACGACAGAGGTAGACAGTAAAGAAATAAAGGGAACATACGACTAATAAATAAGAAAGACAGAGAGAGAGACAGTTAAGAAAAATAAGGACAGAGGAAGACAGTAAAGATATAAATGGGACATAAACTAAGAAATAAGGACAGAGAGAAACAGTTAAGAAAATAAGGACAGAACCCAACTAGAGCTTCATTTCCGTTTAAACCCGGACTAGACTATATTAAAGGCTATTATTTCATAAGATTTAAACATGAAGATTCGCTTATTTATCACACTATATGTATCTTGCCTTCTTAAAAAAACCGTAACATTAGCCTACTCTGTTTACAGAGTACTCATGTAATAATAACAAATTTTTTGTTTTATAAGCTAATATTTCTGTATTATCGTAATATAACTTAAAATATCATGTATATTAAGTTGTTAAATCGTATATCTACTAGTAAAAGTATTAATATATTGTTAATAAATACGAGTTAGAATTAAAACAAATATTGAATAATAAAAAAATATTTTTATGTGTTAGAAATCCTAATATTCTATTTATTTTATTTTTATTTTTTAACCTTTATTTTTTTTACGGTGATGTAATTTGCAGGTTTATTTAGTTTTTTAAATATGATCATCTTTATGTGAAAGGCGCATTTTCCGGGATAATCGCTCGTGTTGAATGCAACTTCGCTCGAAACCCGAAGCGAGGGTCTAAGGTTTGCAACTGGTTGGGTGGGAGATTATGTGAGCTATTCTCTTCCAGTGGGTATTGGCTCCGGTCTTCGTCCTGCTCGGACATTAAATCGAGTACACCTCTCCTTGAATTGGGAGGGTTCTGTCCCCGTGAGTGATGGTGTTTTTATCTCTGTAAAAAAAAAAAAGAAAAAATTGTAAAACAAGATAGGGAAATATATAGGGAAATAATTGTTTCGGCCGGCAATCATAGATTAGAAACAGAACACACATGGAACTTACTTACATTACCTCCTAGATGGGCCAAACTTATAACCCAAACTTTACATCAACTCCACCATCCCGAGGCCTTTGGCTTTCACCCTCAGTCTCAAAAGCATCTTAATCGACCACGCGGGGGCCCCCAACCGATCCTATCTGACAAATAAATTAATGTAACTTGGGTCCCTCATGTACGGCAATTCTTAGATAGAAAATATTTAATAGGGAAATTAAAATAAAACCTATGGAAAAAAAATAGCAAAAACTGCTCATCCAGATTCAAGAAAAATGGACAACTATTCCGTCTTTTTCATCAAGGGCCAGAAGCCTAGTTGGGACAAGCTTGTTTTTACATTTAATGAGTTAATAATCCGCTGTTTTTGATTTTTCTGGCTAGGATTAGACTATCTTTCTGTTAAGAATACATTCGAAAATTCTAAATCAAGTTTATGGCTATGAATGTTTAATTATTTCCATCGTGGTGGTAGCGAAAGTGGTTAAGGATGACCCTCATAAGGTGCTTCAAGTAGAGAAAGTTAAAGAATAGTATAAACTCCAGGCTTATCATGCTGGCCGGCATAGAAATCAAGGAAAGCATTAGGTAATGTTTGCCTCTCAGATTAGAGCGCTAGCTACGTGCATATCGGGTGCCTTGACAATGCGCGAACATGCGACCCCCTATCTCGCCTGTCTTTTGTTGTGTAGTCTACCCCCTAACAAATAAGGAGAAAAGTGTACGGATAATACATTCAAGGATGTCGGGAACTTGATGGAGTAGTCAGACTCCTTTGGGTAGTAAGTTGTAGGGTTTTGCCTGATTCTCTACGATGATCGTATATATAATTAACATGAAATAAATATCCACAAAATTAATTGCCTTGATTTATAAATAGAGAAGACAGTGACTCCTGCAGAAGGCCGATAAACTAAGGATGACCTTTAATGAATGAAATATATGAATCGGTATTCCGTCATGACACTGTCGCTAAAAAGCATGGGCATAAATGGTCACCGTAAGCCTTCATATTCTAATTAAGCTCGTCCAATCAAAAAGAAACTCTCTGAATTGTAGCCCTCTGAAAAATCTGATGGTATGTCGTTTATTTATCCGGTGGGGGGGGCGGGGGCCCAATCGTCGTAAGTTTCTTATCATACAGATGAACCCCTCCGCTCTAACTCTATATTCAAAAGTTTAATCGTTCATTAGTGGCGTGAGACTTCCTTCGGTTTATGTATGTTTCGATAGTACTAGAATAGAAAAATTCGGTGTTGTATTTCATTGGCAAACTGTGATCATTATAAATGAGATATTGCTCCAATACCTTGCTGATTTGTAGCTTTTTTAGTAAAGGGACATCGTTTAAATGAAATTCTAGGAATCGGATTTTGCTATTCCTATATGTATTTCTCTTGAGTTAGAATATCCTTTTATCTTTTGTGATACATATTAAAGAATTAGAATATCCTCTTCTTTATCATTAATCATTTCCCCATATAGCATATTTTATTAGACTGATGCTCGCAGGTTCCTAGAAATCGGACGAAGCCGGCCCGCTCTTACTGCAGGTGGGAATACCTTTAGTGAAATCCTGGAAGGCGATTGATTGTCAAAGAGCCCCCGCATTCATGAATGGGCGCATTTTAGAAAGGGAGTCAGGAGGAATCTTTCAATCACCCTCCCCGCAACAGGCAGGCACGCTTTCTAGCTTCAACCCTACCCCACGTCCTCCCCCACCAAGAATTGAGTCATACCCCTTGAACTTGAACTGAGCAAGACTCATCAGAAATTAAGATCACTGAAACAAAAAGAACTAATGGTAATAGTAAGTGCTTAATCCCAGAAATTCTCTTTGATATAGAGGAAGATATGGTTATTCCTATTCACCTTTGTCAGGCTGACATTGAACCCTTAGTTGTATGTGTCACCCTAGATGATCTTAGTGCCCCTCGTTATGATTGCCTTGTTGATAGTTGAGTTGGCATTAACTTGGTGAGTTCCGGAGTTATACCATTGTTGGGTAGTGCTAAGTAGCAGAGGTACGCGTTAAAGCCATTAGTGGATTCAGAAAGGATGAGAGAATCTCTATTATACCTATTAACCTAACATTAAATTTCCAGTTAAGATTTGTAACCCAACCTTCCGCCTTTTTCATAGTTCCATACCAGTACATGGAAGCTCATCCTTTGATATTGGGTACTTGTGCTTTAAGGGAGAACCATCTTTTACCTGATATTGCTCGACAACAGCTCATATATCTCCATGGAAAGTTGATCGTCGTTGCTGACAGCATCAAAGTTCCAGGAGAACTTTTGTTGCAGGCGCACACTATTGCAGTAAATAACGTAGTCATAGAGCATATAAATATCAATGATACAGATATTTTGTATGATCAAGCGCAGGATAGAACCCTTAGACTATGGTAATATCGGTACTTGGCAAGGTACCGAGATAATATAAAATGCATTTATCGCAAATTGTTTTGGAGAACGATGTTTTATTATAAAACAAAATCCGGAGATCTGTTGTAAATGGTTTCTTTAGACCTCCTGATGCATATAACCCTTGGACTCCACGTTTCATGTGCCCACATTGGACAAAATAAATTACTTCAACTGATCTATAAGCATTTTTGTCACCCTTGGGTCAATCAGGTAATTTCTGACATCGTTCGGTGTTGTCCTGTTTGCCAGACTCAGAAAAACTTTGCTTCAAATATCACAAATCCAATGTTGAAAATCCTTGCTAATTATCCCTTTGACCTATACGCTATGGACTTATTACAGTTTCCAAAAACCTTTATGGGAAATAAATACTGCATGATATTTATTGATCATTATTCCAAATGGGTAGTTGTTGTTCCAATTGTGGATAAGTCCAGTTTAACTGTTTCCCGCAAGCTGAAGCACCAAGTTCTTCCATTCATTCTAAAAGTTCCCAACCGTATCTTCACCAATAATGGTACCGAATTCACTTCTCAGATCTTTCAAAAAGTACTGCAGAAACGTAATATTAAACATATCAGAATCACGCTTCTTCATCCAGCTAGTAACGGCGTTTGCGAAAGATTTAATCGTAGTTTGATACAAATACTAAAGTGCTTAGTTTTGGAACAACCAGCAAATTGGGATGAAGAGCTGCCCTCCTCGATATTGATTTATAACAATACTTCCCATAGTGCGTTGAATATGTCTCCCTCGGATTTCCTATTGCAAAAGTCCCACCCATTAGTCCATACTTTCCCTCAGTATTGGAAAGAGGGGTGTTAATTTTAAGCCATTTAAGAAAGGGCAGACTGGCCCTAGTACTATAATGAAGTTCCAAAATAAATGGGAAGGTCCTTTCGTGGTCAAAGAAATAAATCCCAATTGGGTGACATACGTGATAAGGCGACTTAATAATCCCTCTGGTAGGTTACAAAAAGTCCACTTTTCCCATCTTTGAGGGTGGACAGATATTCCCTATTATTTACGAAAGCATTTAGCTCAAAATAAAACTATTAGTGATGCGTTCTTCTCTGAAGAAGATGAACTCTTGGATGATAAAAATGTCCTCGATGACTCTGACACTGTTTCAGAGGCCAGCACTGTATCGGCCAAATCCCTTGAATCATCCTGTGACACTTCTTTGTTTGACAGTAGTTTAGATCCCATTGAAGAAGAGAAAGCCGATTTTGAAGGATTCCTACAATTTAACCCTATATCCTTAGAACCATACACTCAGCTACCTGATTTAACTGCAGGAATTAAACAAATTTAAATGGATTATTTAGGAAATTGTAGTCCAGCCATAGAGGTAGCCCCATGTTTGTCTCCCATTCACTCTAAAACAGCATTCCCTAAAGTTACATTTTCATTACCTCCAGTTGGGATTTCCAACTCACCAATAAGTTATCCTCATAGTTTAGTTTCCTTGAACACTTTAGAATAAGAAAATGAACCAATGTGTATTTCTATTCGACCCTCTACAGAACAATCTGTGGGTCCGAGTGATTCTACAACTGCATTGTAAATCTCATCCCTCTTTTTCTCGGAAGCAGTTCTTCCTACTACATCAATTATGCATAACACTGGCCTATGATCACTCTGTTTCAGCTCAGCGCGTCCATAATGTACTATTTTCCCAAAAAAATATAAGAAAATGATTCAATAATTTATTGCGAAAATAATAGAGGATTCCTAGTAAATAATATAGATTATTGCAAAATGTTGAGGGAATAAGGGATAATGAATACATTTCTGTTGCCACTGCTCATTTTTTTCAGGGATTAGGCTGGATTCAGGATCATACTCCTCAGAAAATACCTAGTGCTGCATTTGAATAAAATCCAAATGTAGTTAGGGCCGGGGTGGGGCCAGGTGGGGCAGTGGTGTCTTCATTAAATTTTGAAAGTTCTCTTAGTTCACAACACACCGAATTTTACAGGTTCAATCCACTGAGTACCAGTGATCCGACACCTATTCTTTCTTACTCAAATGGGTCACCATTCCTACTAACTGATATATTGGGGCCTCTTTCCCAGATGGTGAAAAATTATTATTATAATTATAATTATTTTTATAATTATATAATGAAGAAGAAGAGGTGGAACCCCATAAATGTCCTTTTACTAGGCATATGGGGTCAGTAATGGATTTACCCAATATGATGTTCAGGAAACTTGAATACATTAGACAAAGAAGACGAGCAAGCCTTGTCGAATAATAAACACATTTTCCTTAGCAAATATTCTAAACCTGTTGCCTTACTGCTATAGTAACTTAACTATAAAGAAAATTTTCTTCTTTCTTCTTGATTCTCTCTGCTTCCTTCTTGCCGCTTTCCCTTGATCTCGTTAAAGAAACATTATGTGGATACTCAGATACAAAGATGCTCTTAGGCTGGTCTGGTATTCAAAGTTATATAGGCCTTTCTGCTAAAAAGCCAAGTTGCTGATAATGAATTTAATAAATTTAGGGTAGGACCGTATTAAAACTATAAATCTAGTAATAAGCTATCCCTAATAATTAGGAGGCTTTAATTTTAAGAATTTTTAATTTTCTAACCCCCCTCTAATAACGTTGTCATGGTTGTCATAACAAGGTTATTGGAGGTGGTTGGGAGACCCTCAGAATATATATTTTACAGATTGGCTCCTTGAAATCAGTCAATGAGATGCTCCACTGGTAAACCAGGAAATGATATGGAAGGTATTAACCATGAGTCACAAGCCTATATCAACTAGATCAGGAAGTGGAAGGTCATAAGGTTACTGAGTTCAAGAATCGTGATTTGTCACAATTCGTGTTCCTTAAGTTAAAATTGAGTTTATTAGCACATCATTCATATTTGTGTGGGGTGCATGTATACCCATACCGATACGGGGGATGTGCTGATTATGAACATAATTTATGATGGATCAATGATATTTTATATATGTATTTGAGTATCGGACATTCACATACATAATCTTTGTGTTATAACTAATAACATACCAAGTAAAGCTGGTCTAATGACATGCACAAATCTAGGTAATTGTAGGGATGCAAGCCTTATATTATGCAGAAGTACACCTCAGTAATGGTAGAGCAGAAAAATAAAATCTGTAAATTATATTAAAATGTGTTATAATTTAATTTAAATACCTTAGATAAATAAAAGAAGAGATGGAATATAATTAAACATGCAATGATCATTTACTGTGCAATTAAAATTGTGACTCACTGTATTAATGTATATAAAATGTTTATCAGAGATAGTGGTGCTCAAATCCCCCAAATCTTCCCCTTTTACACAAAACAACTTTTCTGTAAAAATAAAATTCAGGATGCCCTTGATTATGGTAATTGGTTCATCAGAGGCCACCCTTTTTAGAAATGAGAAAAAGTTCTTTAGGCAACAATATGGGGTGTATGTCAGAGCAGATTTCGACTCTGGTAGGCATATATCTACCTGCACAACAAGGGTAGAGAGCTTAATGTCCTCAGAGGTCCAGGATGTAATTGTCTGGTCACTTACCACAATGGCGTGGAAAAAAGATTTGGTGAATGGTGATGAAATGAAGACCACAGTATTAGAGCCAGTCACGGATCTAGATATAGGGGGAATACCTTCTATCATGGATGAAATTACGAAATTGGCTAATAAGGTCAATCCCAAGGTCAAAGTTTATTTAATAATTCCCCCTCTCCAAGATATTTACCCTTATAATAAAAAACGAATTATACATGACTGAGGCACTTCGTTCGCCCAATATGGGGTTGATGATCCGGTTTTGTCTCCTGAGAAAATGAGATCCCTCCATATTTAGTTTTAATACCTTTGAAGGATTAGCCACTTCACAATATGGGTGGCAGGACAAGCACATTTTGAGAACTAATGCCATCTTGGATTTTTATCATGGAAATGTCGAGCCTGAAGAAAACCCCAATACTCCCCATAATAAGTATTTAAATAAATTAACCCTGGCTATGAATTCCCCTACATTACCAGACGGTTTGCATCCAAATCGTCGCTTCCTAAAAGCCTTTATGGGCAAATATCATGAGCTGTTATCATTAAATAAGAATTAAGAACGTAGGGTTACTTATGGTCCATATAAGATCACTCCTAGGGTAAACCCAGGGAAGCGACTTAGATCCTTAATGTCAATACCTAGTGTTAAGGTAAGTGAGAATCTTCTTACACAGTCATGCATGCAACCCTCAACCTCTTATTCTTCTTGTCCCTTAGATAAATGTCCATCATTTACTCACCCTATACCCTATGAATTTCCACCATGTTCCTCTTATGATTTATATATTTCAGTGGGGTAGGATCAAAGTAATTATTTAGTTTCTCCACCACAATCACAGCCACAGCCATCTTATATTCCGATTCAATATCCCGCACTGGCTTATCCTCAGTATTCCATGACATATCCCCCTGTAAATCCTACCCCTGCAACAATATATCCTAATTCAGTTCTTCCTAGTACTAGCTATGAAGTACCCCTTGAGACTCATATAACTATTCCAATGCACCAGTATACGCTGGGCTATGGATCAAATGCATTGGAGAGGGATGACCGAAAATCAGAAAGATACGGTTTTTCAACAGTGGATATGTCTCCTTCATAAAGAAAGAGTGACCTCTAAAGGTCTTTCTACGCTAGCTAATTCCAATATCTTTTAAGACGGCTGTGATTAATGAATATTCATTTACCCATGTTAATTTCTTCATATGTATTAAGTTCCCATTGTTTAAAGAAAGTTTTGTTTTATATTTCAAATGGTTTAGGTATTTTCATAACCTACTAAATTTATAAATTCTAACGCGGAATGGTTCGAGGGCGATTATGCTGCCCTCCTCACCATTTCTGAACTCTCCACAGCTGTACTTCTTTAATCCAAATGGCGAAGAAAATTGAGGTGGGGGTTAGACTTGGGGGGGGGGATATAAAGGAGATCAATATACATGCTGTAGATAATTTCATTGTTATTAGCTAGTAATAGTAGAGGGGATATTCTCGATATAATGAAGAATATCCAAATATCCAACAATGTGGATTTATTAGATGAAGCATTCTTTGAACTTGTTTTTTATATTGTATTTACAAATCTTAGAAGTTTAATATTACATTATTACTAATATATTTAAATCATTTCTCGTAATCATAAAATGATTTATTGAAATAAATTAAATAATATTTCTCAAAGTAAAGACATATGGCAAGGGGAGTCAACCTAATTCATTTGGAAGGCAACACAAATAAAATTCAGATAAAAAATAAGAACAATAAAACAATGTGTTGGTAGTGATCCTAGTGAATGGTAGAGTCATGGGGAATAGAGCAGGGTGTAGTGGTGTAGAGAATCATTGGTTAAACCATTTGGGGTAATTATTGGAAGGTTGAAGGTGATCTTAAAAGTATTAAAGAGGATAGGTGGTATAAAATTCTGTAAAAAGTGGTTACTGGATGACGCTATATAAGTACAGTCGGTCGAAACCCATAGGCTTTCCAGTATTGTTGTGCTCCAGAATCATAAACTGGGTAAATAGTTGAAAACGCCGCCGTTTAGAAACGACCATTAAACATGATGGGTAAGGGGCGGGGGTGGTAAGGAATAGGGATTTGTCTGAATTTAATTTAACTGAATGGAAGTATGGTGAAATAGAAGGGAGGCGATAGAGCAGCCTGGGTGGGCGTGGTAGGAGGATATGTTCTGGCTGGGTGGTGTGGTGGAATTTTTTGTGGGGTGTAAAGGGATGGAGTGCACAAAGGTGTATCCATAAGTGCGTGGACTCTTTATAAAAATTTTGGGGCCGCGAAGTGGGAGATGGTTATAGGAGAGGTGGGTAGGCTCTTAACGATTGTAGGTGCAATTAAATAAGAAGGTAAAAAAACAAAACCGGTGAAAGGCCGGGAAGGACTGGAAGAGCGCTCAGTGGCTAGAGAGTATGAATTAAAGTTTTGATGTCAAGATTTCTTTTGTATCATAGTCGATTCCCTCTAGTTTGCAAATTTTGTTTTAATTGTTTGAGTTTAATTCCATAAAATAAATTATATCTAGCTTATATAGAACATCTCTTAAGATTGCTAATAAAATGATAACTTGTATTCTGTAATATTGATGGTAATTTGTACACTCCTCCGTGATTCTTTCCAGTCCATGTTAGTTTGCACTCTTTTAAATTATCTCACATACTCTGATTTTGTGTTAGGAGACTGAGTATAAAAAAGTATGTCTTTGTTTGCTTTTTGATGACTTTACAACCACTTACTGCATTGTATCGGGAGCCACTGAAATTTTCATTATAAGTCCTCTTAATTGTTTGTTGGGATCAAGTACTTAGTTTATTCAAATATAGTTCAGCATGGAGATTCATTTCTATGCGTTGTCATATGTCTGTAGGTTATTATTCACACTGTATATTAAAATAAATAGCTCTTGTCTTCATACAAACTCTTTCGTCATAATTAACACTCAACTATACTATCTTTTAACCCAATTCTCATCAAATAATCTGCAAGTATTATAATTCTACTGCAACACTAAACACATCAGCAAGCAGGTGTGGTCTATAGCGGATCGAACTTCAACTATTTCTTAACTACTTCGAAGCATAAGCATTGAGTTTCGTGAAGATGAAATCAAGGACAAATCAGGTCATACACATCACAACTATCCATTTAGCAAACACGCTACTGTTTTGTAGAGAACGTTCTATCTTTAGGTTAATGCAAATATTGGATAATCCTGCCAGCACCACGGCCAAAACACATTTTGTGAAAATAGGAATTGTGCCTTGTTATAGACTAGAACTATCCTTTATTAAAGTACTCCTTACAACATCAAAGGTCAATAGTTTTGTCCCAAAAATAATTTTCTTCCTTTATACCAAAATATAAACTTACAGTATAATATCTTCACTCAAAGCTCACAGTAAATAAAAAGATGGAATAGGATATTTAATTTTAAAATAATAGAGTATTAATTAATTTGTTAATAACAAATATTAATAAACCATTATCCATTATAATATAATATGGATTAAATATACGCGTTATATCCGCACACTCATATGCGGTTTTGCAGACTACGATTACATCGCTTGTAGTTAAAACGTATGTATTTAATTAAAATATATATATCATAATATATTATATATATAATATATAATATATTATATATATACTTATATAAATAATATATATATATATATCGTTACGTAACTATATAAGTTGGAGTATTGCACTTCCAACATAGATGGCTCAACAGTCATAAACATGTGTATTTTCATGTATTAACGAAATACATAAGTTAATAACATTGAAAATCATAGAAGTAATATAATGCTTACATATATATATAGCCACCTACTCACATAAACTCTTGAAGCATTAATAATGAGCCACGCTATTGAAATATTACCATCAGTCATAATAATTAACAAAGCCATTATCAAAATTATTCAATTAAATATAGTTTAACACATAACAAAGCAAATTGTACAGACTTTCTTTACGTTCTGGAGAACTGTTTTACATAGCAAATCTAATTAGATGTCAGTTATAATATATTTAGTGTTATAATGCAGCTACAGATGTCATGTTTTTTCGCACTACGCTGAGATGCGGAAGGTTTGATTTAATATATCAAAAGAAGGTGATTTTAATCTTTGAATATTTGTAGATATATTAATATATATATATTATTATGATATATATAATATATATATATAATATATATCATATAATATTAAATTATATTAATATAATTATTATATAATAATTAATATTATATTATATATATTATATATATAATATTATATAATATTTCTATAAAGATCATATATTATATATATTAATATATTTATATAAATATTATATATATTATTATATATTATATATTTATTAATTGTAAGGGTTACTTGGTGTGGATATAATAGGGATATTCTAAATAATAAAACCTATAACTATATTATACCTAATATACCCCTTATCGAGTTTATAGGCATCCACAATCTTCAACCGCTCATTAATTGCGTTACCTCAGCAGGCAAGCGCGAAGCTGAAATGTTGACCCTTATTATTATATAATGTTCTTACCCAGACTTCCAACCACTCTCTGTGGCCCACAACCATAGGGTAAAAATCACCAATCACCCTTAACGTTACCACAGTAGACTTTTTCATCATATTAGGAATGTGATTAATATATTATCTTTTATGACGACGTATGTAATTGAAGTTTCTCGGAATAATATAGAAAAGTGGTGTTTGGTGTCTGTATGAGTAGGATAAGGCAATCATAGTAATATATCGTCAAGGAGGGGTCTAGAAGGCCCTTTGTATGCTAGAGGACGTCTTCGTTTTGCGTATATCATAATGGCAATATTAGGGGTTAGAAAGCCGGCATTGTCAATTCAGCATACATACATACCTCTAATAAACCTTTTGGAAGGACACTAGGTGTAGGAGACAGTGGAACCATTAGTTAGTTCATTACCGTGCGAGAGTTTACTCAACTTAGCTCTAAGATCGGTCAAATACCATTTGTATTCTATAATATTACTGGTTTCCATGCGGACATAAACTATATTTTATAGGAATCGATAATTTTGTATGTAGTCGTTTTAATCAAATTTGTGTTAAAGGAGAAAGGTTGAGTGGGATGTAGGTACATATACAGATATAAATGCGGACGTACTTAATATCTTATTAGGTATTCAAGCGTGCTCGTTTTTTCTTCAATCCACTACTATGGGGAAATTGCCTGTTACACAATTTATGCCTTACTCTGAATGGGTGCTCAATTGTTAATTATGCGATTAAATGTTCATCGTAAAATATGAGGATGTGTGGTTCTTTGTAGATTTATCGTTTATTTTATTTTAATCTTCCATCTTACAAGACCTATCCATTATCTAAACCTTTTCGGTACTTTTCTTCTGGTGAGTTCTTTGTATCGTATAACTCTGTCTATGATTTATAACAGGAACTCTTTCAGTTCTTTTTAACGAGTTCACATTTATTTATTTTAGTACAAAATTAGTTGTTTCAAAAATATCCGCTTTTTATTATATTATGCTTTTAGGCCTTGAATATGGGACAGATATAATTATCGGTTACTTATAGGCGTACTGCGTGATAGAGGAGACGTTGAAGCTTTATATGAGGCGTCTGTATTATCTTGTGGGTAGATTTAAATCAAATTGGTATTCTCAGTAGCATAAAGATTGCAGATGACTAGATATCGCATCCATAATTTTTTTCGTCACATATAGTCCCCAAGAACTCGCTTAATTTTAAGAATAATAATATGAACTTTGTTGATTGTTAAATTAAAGCTAATAAGTAAAGTTTTACATTATTGAGCAAATTACCCATTTATTTTCTTAATAATCCAGTATCGAATGTATACTTAATAAATTTTAACCACGAGATTATGGAAGCGTCTTTTTGAATAACTAGTTAAAAGATATTAGGAATTGATAAGTATCCAGATTAATTATGAAAATTGCTTTCATATAAACTCATTTTCATTTTCAGTATTATTCTGAAAATGAATCAATTTTAATTCTCAAGTGTCTCTTATCAACTCAGAAATTTTCCTTTGTTAGAACTCGTCCGCAGTTAAGGTCAAATCCGGCGAAAATTTGACGGAATCTTTAATAATGTGAGGATGCGGATAATACCTATAATTTATTATTATTATTATATATATGATATATATATCAAAATTTTAGTTTTATTATATGGTATAAATATATAAACGGTAAAAAAATAATTAACACATAGTTATTGATATTCAATGAACTACAAGCATATATAATTAAGTTTCGAATAATCGTTGATACATTTATCTAATTATTTTTTTTTAAATTTAAATGTTAAATCAATTATTTAATCATAGTTTAGAATGGAATTTCCTGTGAAGTTTATATTATAATGATAATTAATTTAAATGACATTAAAATATTAATTTTATAATGCAGAATCATCTAATTTATTATAACAATTCTTTGAAATAAATGAGATTAAAAGGGACTTTTTCCTGAATGCGTATTTGATATTAAATTAATAGTAACGATAATATATATACGGTATAACATATATTGTAATATATAAATTTTATCCTTCTCAATTAGTTAACAGGGGGGCCTAAATCAGGAGGCTATAGCAAACCCTATAGGTGAGTCACTTTATATTTATATCTTTCTGGGCCTTTAGTTACTCTTCATGGGACCTATATATAACGTTGGGGAGGATATCCTTACTCGGAATAGGTCATTACTAAAAAATACTAGAGGTTTTGAGAACCCCTAATTGTAAAAAGATGCCTATATTGCATATGATATTTAATTAGTAAGGGCGATAAAACCCTAACTATTGTAAAATGAAGTGATGTCTTAACTCAGATTATGGCGTTAGGAAACCAGGGATGACTTCAGCAAGAAAATGGTTTTTCTCGTTGAGAGAGTTATGGTTTAAAATCTTACACAACTGTGGTGTTGGTGTTAAAGATCTTATCAGACTTATTGATCTGCAGAAAACTGCAACAAGACACCTTCCCTCGAGGGCCGGGGGAAGAGATCCCCTTATAGGAAGTGCGAGTGAACTTTATAGAGGCTAAAGCCGTCACACTTGTAAAAAGGAAAAATTGATAAGAAAGAGAGAAGGAAATAAAATATAAAAAAATAATTCAAAACTACAATAATAATCGCTACAGCGAAAAGAATACATTTTTAGAGGAATACTATGTATAAATTTTTAGTTAGGAATAATGTATAAATAAACCAACTTTGGGAAAAGTTTAAAGAAAGAAGCCTATGAATCAATAATTTTTTTTTAGGAAGACCGAGGAAATTAGGAAGAAAGGGAAGAGGATAATAAGAATGTTATATATATGAATATATAATATATTAATATAATATATTTATATAGATATATATTAATATATTATATTAAATATATTATAATATATATTATATATATATATTATTATATATTATATTAATTACTATCAAATGAATGTTTGATTCAAACTGGATCCAAAATATATAATCATGTTTTTATTTTATTTTATTTAATGAATCATTATAATAAAATATAAATTGATTTTTTAAGTTAATCATCTAAATAACTTCTATATTATAATTTTTTTCCTCACAAAAAACTTTTTTCACTCGACTTATGATAGAAATAATAATAATAATTAATAAAAATAATTGAAAATAAATATTTTTTTAAAATTATTTTTGAGAAAGATTTACATTATTCAAAAAATTGAATTCGTATATACAATATATGAGGAAAACCGGTAAGTGTAGGAGTAAAGAAATGGGAAGAATCGGAATCATTAAATTATTATTACGTATCTGTAGTAATACTTTTTCTAACTATAATAGTTTAAAGTATAAGATTTTTAAAATAATGTATTACGCATATAGTATTAATATGATATAATAATAATTTTGATATATAAAATAATAACAATATTACTCTAAGTTAAAATATATTTTTATTATGACATTTTTTATGCCTTAAATTTTATTTTCTACGATAAAGAATTATTAGAATATTTATTATTTACATACATAAAATTTATGCTATAATATAAACTTGTAAAAATAAATAAAGAATTTATAGTACAATTATAAATTATTATTATAATTTCTAATAAAATAATAATTATATAAATTCTAATATTTATTACATACTTTTTAACAAAATATGATGACACTATTATATACTTACAAGTAGGCCTAAATATGTATAGTACACTAATATTTTATCTAACTAAACTCCTGCTTGTACGATATATATATATAATAAAATAATAAAATTTACACATTTTATAATATAATATTATAAATTATGTAAAATCAATATTATTAATAATTTAATTATAATAATCATTAATAATTATGTTAAAATTACATTAAATATTAATTATAAATTAAATTAAATTAATAATATATTTTAAAGAGAGGATGCAAATCACCTGAATTCTCAATAACGGCTCACAGTCAGGAATAATCAATAGAGCTTGGACATGATAGATTTACCGATGCCTATTATTTAATATAATAATAGAAATTCAATTACACTAGTCTAACTGATGCGCAGGAAGAATCCTTACTATTTAATTAACTCACCCCGCATATATCTCCGGCCGGAGACGCACTCATATTTTATTATTAAGAAGGTAGTTTTTAAAAAGAGTTACATACTTAAACTTCCATTCCGGAAATCATTAAAACTTTTTGAAATGAAATCTTATTTAGAAGAGCTGATTCATTCAAAAAGGTATATTTCACACAAAATTAATTATATTTTAGGATTTATTATTTCGGTATTAAAATTGTTTGGAGGTTGCAGACAAAGCACTGTTCAAAGTTTATAGAATAGCTTCTGGTACTATATACTAATATTATAACTATCAAGAACATTATATTTTGGTTTCTTTGTCACTCAACTAGACTCTATGTCCTTGGGTTTGTTTGTTCTAGAAAACATTGTGCTTTTCTTTGAACTAGAAAATATTGCAGTTTGCTTGCCTAGAAAGCATTTTGGCTTGTTTGTATACCGAAAAATTCGCGCTCAACAGGAAAAAAATTACACACATATCTTGACTAAAATCTAGACTTTAAAAATACGCAATACTCAGAAATAGGTAATAAACTTCTGTTGGAAAAGTAAGACTTATTTGGATCTATATTTACATTGCATCATCAACTGCCGTATATATCTGACAACAGGAAACAAAACAATTATGATATATACTTCCTTCATCTTTAAATTAATTAGACATGTAGATTACCTTTTAAAGTAATTTATTAAACATCAGTAAACTATAACGTTTTACTGTGATATACTGAGAAAATGATTCCATACTAATTTTGTAAATATTATTGTTAAATGCATAAATATACATTTTTTTGTTTCCTAGAATACTAAATACGATAATATTTAAATATTCCAATTATATGAGTGTTCATATCATAGACCTAGATACAAAATAATTAAAACAAATACTCCATTTATCTAATAGTCTTCATACACTAGACCTCAAATTTATATAATATAAACATTTATTGTGAAACTACTAAATAAGGACATTTATTTAAATATAATACATAAGTTATTAAATAACTGGTATATGCCGGTTTTATGTGCGCCACTCAGGATATATATATATATACCTCATTTCCCACTACATGAAATTGGAACTTAAAAACTTAAAAAAATAAAGTCTTAATATTTTATAAATTTACAATGGGAAATTATAAAATATGAATACTTTTCACTAAAATTATAGTATATACAATTACTAGGTGAATATAATCTTAAAATTTATATGGTAGTAATACACCAAAGAAAACTTTGTGACAATTTTAAAAAAAATAAAAATAAAATAATATCAAATGGTTTATATTATATAGTAGTAGCAGTTGTATGATTATTTATTATTATCTAAATTTTTATTATATTATATATATTAACTCATTAAAAATAATTTACTAATATTTATGTGTATTTTTCAGGTTTCTCTCTTATATGGAAAATGTATTATAATTTAAAAAATTAAATTTACATAATATTATTAATAAATGATCATAACGTAGTTCTTATATTTTACTCCGGAGCATTTAATCTCAAGATGGATCTTGACTCCGTGTGAGAGATTATTTACGGCCGCCAGGTTAATTTTAAGGCTGTAGGTCATGGGTGGGTGTGTAGACGCGATTCATCTCTTTAGGCTGTGCGGTTCACTTAGATTAGGATTAGTGTGGCATAATCAATGGTTTATATACCTCTAAAAATAATTTATGGCGATTGTTAATCTTTTTTACAGGAAACCGAAAATTGAAATTTTTTAGTGTGATTATATAGATATGCGCATCTATTTATTTTTGATTTGGTCAATTACAATTGATCTGTTTTGTTTCCGTTTGTGGAAAGGTCAACTTCACCTATTATGTGGTTAAGATATGTCCTAATATAGGGGTTATTATTTAATATATTAAATTTATAATATTATATTTTTAATAAATTATTCATAATGAGTATATTAATGATTCCTAATTCAAATTTTCTTTATTATTAATTATTTATGGTGTGTCATTAGTATTTGTTTATGTGCCATACCAAATAATATGTCCCAATGTATACAAGGATATTTTTTTTCAGCAATCATACGCTTTTTCTTTTTTCTCTTTTGTATATTTATAATAAGTATTATTACAAGTAAATGTAGGACAGTACATTCTGTTATTTTGATCTTTTACTAATTCATTATGTAAATTTACGTCATTGTAGTATAGATAGTCCTTATATTTATTCGTTTTATTTCATAGATTTACTATATTTCTAGTTGGTAATATAATGTATTGTTTCTGTCTGTACGGAACTCAAACAAGTCACAGAAAACCACAATTTCATTCATAATACTACTTATTTAAATTATATATATATATTATTTATATAATCAATATTTTTATACTAATAGTCTTGATAATTATACTTCGCTTTATTCTGATTAATCAATATAGAGACAGAACTTGGAGTTTTACTACTGTCTCTCATAATAGGACTCAAATATAATCGCTGAATATACTTGTTCTAAAATTTTTATTTTTATTTATTTTTTATATTATTTTTATTTATTTTTATTTTTATACAGACTTACTATATATATATATAGTATATATATAGTGAGTACACTTATACACGTAGGCTGAGCCTTTTCAAAGTGGATGGCAGAAATTAATAAGAAGTGCAGGAAAGCTATCTACCTAATAAGCCCAAACATTATATAACGAGCAAATCTCTACAGGTATATGGCGCAGACGTAGGTATTTTATAAGTAGAGGGATAAGATAATAAATTAGGAATACAGAAAGATGGCAAGGATATTACCATCTATAGATGACATATATAATAAATTAGGCTGGAAAAGTAAGGAGGTCATTAACTAAATAGAACGATATATTCTTGAGTAGGTGAGTATTTATTCTAATGTATCTAACTATAATTATATATATATACTATATATATATATAGCAATAAATTTATAAATATCAATTTTTTATGGTCACCATGATATATATATATATTATACCTTAGTAATTTATATAGCGAGGGCGACGCATATGGAGGTTGGATGCGATGGGCCAACACCTACTAAGCATCTCCGTCTGTTTGAGTACCTATTAGAAAAGGTAATGTGAGTAGCTAGCCAACAGTAGTACGTATATCGTGCACAGAGATAGAGGGTCATAGAGAGTTAGTAAAAGTGATAGGGGACAGTTTTAATTAGTCCTCTATTAGTCTATTAACATCCTACTACTTCGATATTTTACAATTATATTGAATGATGTAGGTAAGCCGGAGCCTACTCACCCATAAAATATTGTATATAAAGATAACCATCGTCTATCTCCCAAACTTAATGGAGCGAATAAGTAGCCCTAATTAATAACTATTGAGGAGTATAGTATAGCTTATGTGCAGAATGATAAAATTTCCCTATATAGTAATATAGCAACCTGTAACAGTTAACTATATATACTACCAGTTTTACTTTTAATGGACCTACCTGTGCATCTATGTAAAGCCCAAACTCGCTGTGAGTGTCGTGAGTGAGCTATTATATGTATGAGTATTCTTCCAAACAAATAGAATTTTTTTTTTTGTAGTATATATTGAAATTATTACAGTTGTTAAGACCCACGACAAGAAAGTCAGTGTGAATAGTGTTACGAGTAAACAGTTTGTAGGATATATGACGATTGCTGATATGTATTTAAAGAAGACTGGAAACAATAACACTATCTACAAAAGGCAAAAGTGAACAACCATGTTATAAAGTCAGAAATTTTTTGAAGAGGATGAAGAGAACGAGGTAGCAGAATCAGCTAGTAGTTTTGGAGGATATATGTGCGATTATCCCATTTATGTAACTTGTAGTATGAAAATTATTTTCCTGCCTCTTAGCTAAATACATTCGAGCTCGACGCTACACATACACTTGAAGGTGGGAGAACAAAGAGTATATATATTTCCCTAATCTACATTCACTATGAAGATGCGAGAGTCTAGGGACTAAGAAAGAGACAATTCTGTGCGACATTATGCTCTTGCCACAACCCATCACAGTGGATCGAGAGGCGATCCGAAACTCTTCTTTAAGACAGTTGCCATAAGTGAGTAGAAAAGGAGCCAGATTGTGCAAATGAGGTTGGAAGAATTGGAGAGTTTTTTGAAGTTCTATCGCATAAGAGTGGGAACATTGCAAATATTTAAGTCGTATCCACTAATAATTTTGAATAGTATTTTCTAATTCAGTTGTTTTGTTGTTTGTTTCTACGTTTGCATTTTAACCTTTTTTCTCCTTTGATTTCAGATTTTATTTGCGGCGCCTTAGGCTTTGTTGTAACTCTGAATATTGCCTTGGACATATGGATCCTGCTTACGTTTAGTGGTGATTTCTTGTAAGCAGGATATGGTCAATAAATAGCTAGAGAGTCACAAAACTCATCACAGCTTAAAATGATGAGAGTAGAATGATCTCTCCATTATCTTTAATACATCAGGATGACACGGTATGTACAAGTATATGTCACGACGTTCTTATTTCAATCGGTAATTGCTGTATTGTAGGAGCATCCAAGAAATAAGAGAAAACTTTGAAATCTCTGAGAGTCATCATTTAGTCTCGATATACACAGTAGGAGAACAAGACATCTGAAAACGGTGGAAATGGTGAGAACTTAAGGGTATGTTTTATTCGTCAGGCTCTCAATTGATCACTAAAGTTTACCCTTCTCATCATTCATTAGCCTGAGCAGAGATTATAAAATTTTGAGTTTGTTCTTTAATCTGATCAATAATATCAAAGGGAAGCTCTCACGATGGAACTTCCTCGTCATTGTCAGGAATTTAAAGAGGATCTGCTATAGACAAGAAGATAAGCATAATAGTATAATCATTTTAAGACTAGTTGCTGTTGACTTATGGTACCAAAAGGTTCAGTAACAGATTTAAAAGTTCATCTTTCATAGTTTTTTCACACCGAGTGATCACTCCGGCGCGTCGGAAAAAAGTCACTTACAGATGTATTTATGCTAATAATCTTGTATTGACAATGAAAAGGACAAATTTGAACTGCAAGCTATTCACAAGAATGATCAGACTGAGTAGTACAATTTTGAGAGAGTTTCATCATCTTTAATCGACAATTTCTTCATAATGTAGTTTGTAATATGGAGACATAAAAGTGTTTCCGGTTTGTAAACAATTGAGCAGCCTATTAATTTAATATTCTCGGAATATAATTTAGGCATATGCGCAATTCGATGTTGTTATTTAAATGTCGTGAAGATTTGTCCTGTCTTTTTTTGTCGAGAATGGGTGTGTTAGACTAGTATAACTAAAATTTCAATTAGGCTCCTTTTCCTCACTACTCATTAAATTTAGTAAAACTCTTTTGCAAAGACATAGTATATATTATGTGATCCACACACACGAAGTGTGCTCGGAATTAAGGGAAGAGTAAGCTTGGTGTATTAGGCAAAACACTGTTAGAGGATGTTCTCAATGGTGCACATTGTGGGCGCACAGGTATAACATTTATCCCATCTGTAGACAATATAGCACGGTGGGAGTGGGGGAAGCTAAATGAACCATTGACCTCGAGGGCACTCAGCAATTTTCGCCCTACATGAAAGCTAAACTAATATTACTATTTATAATTGAAGTATCTTTGAGACAAAAATATACATACAAGATAGCTCACAGCGTAGTAAAGAATTGAATAAAACATGTTCTTCATTGTCAGTCTAATACACGGTGGTGCCGCGGGTCGTAACAGGTACTTTTGTTAATGGTAATCGCGTGCTGGTATATAATGGCGTTAGAGGAACAGCAAGAGAGCAAGTGGGAATTATGATTCGGGATCATTCTTTGTTCCAAAAGATTGCACTTAGAGCAATAAACGGTGGTAGAAGTGGGTCCCTTGCTAGCAAGACATTTGTTTAGCTCCCTTATTTATTATTTTCATGCTGTAGAGTGAAAGAAATCAGCCTCTTTAAAACATAAAACTCGATTTCCTTCCTTTGAGTTTATTCTCCTAGTTTAATATGAAAATTCTTATTCTAAAATCATATCACTAATTGCCAGCTAGGGAAAATTCTATACTTATTTTGGAACAAAAGGGCTTTCATTGTTATACTGAGCAAGTCCAAATACTCTGATGTTTAATTGAATATTGCTTGAATTCTTGCAGCTGTAGTGTTATAATAAGGCCAAGATTGTATACTTTATTCCCTTTTAAATTTTCTAAGTTGTTGGGATAATATGCAGTTCTGAAAGAGGTAGCTTTTGTCCACTTTTCTTTTATTCAGGTTGGGAGGGAGATCATAGATTGTGGACCTATAGCGTCTCCTTATGTGAAATACATCTTAATTAACACTTCCTAGTGGCATCATTCAGCAGCATAATAACGCAAGAAGACTGGGCAGATATATGTAGGAAAACATTAAGCCACAGATATGTCCGAAATTGTGTGAAACGTGAGATACAAGAGTGTTTTCCATGGCGATAGAACTGGTTCTCTTCCTCCGTGAGATGGAGCGAGAGAATTTTTTCTCCTTGTCTGCGCTTCTTTCTACAATCATCTAGTACCATGGTATTCCCAAATCTTTGTTTTTTGAAGAGTACAGATATTATATCACAGAATTACAGGTGTAGTGAAAACGGCTGGAAAGTAGAAAAAATCCCTTCTTTTTAATAAGTAGGACTACGAAGTTGATGCATCCGACAGTGGATTTGAGCACATGGGATTCTATCCAAATCTTTTCTTGTGCTCCAGTGATATTGCGATGGTGATCTTCCTTTGTGGGTCAGAGCGCATCTTTTCTCCTGAGTGAAAGCAATTCAAGCGCAATAAGTTTCACTTTCTCATCTTCTTACCCTATAAGAACAATGTAGTTTTTATAGGCTCAGATATGTGGTAACACTCGTGAGTAAACAGGCACATATCGTCTGCTATCATCGTAAATTAGCTGGCGATTATATAAGCTGCCCAGAATTAAGGTACAAAGCGATGAATATTTTCTTTTTGGTGTGAACCTTTCTGTGTTGGGTTTCCGGTCTCGTGTGATAGAGATAAAGTGTAATTATACCCAGTATAAGCAGACTAACAATGATCAGTTCACAAACCTCACTCGGGTTTGTTAAAACCTCATGTTTACCCAAGGAGTGTAACTTCGTGCGAATAGAGGGTAGTTACTACTAGGTGAGGAAAGATGCACGTGAGGAGAGTGATTTATGTAGTATTTCGGTGCAGAATGAAGTATTGCAATGCTTATAGGATGCAATTACTATATTTCAATATTATAATGGCTCAGTTTACTCAACGTATATTAGGTTTAGGTAACGATATTACTGTATGTATATGTTAGTAGGTATTACTATATTTTTATGTAACTATGTTATCCAAGATTATCCGGTTGAAGAATACTGAATGTTATTAGTGGTCACACTCTATACTCTACCTACTATCATGTCATCAATCAGTATGCGAGTAAGTCATCATAACTACCTCATATCGATGTGATTATATATATAGTTGAATAATATAATCTAACTACTTACAATTACATTGAATTATACAATGAATTCCATTTAATAACGTTAATGCTGATAATATACTCAAGTCTCTAATGAGAAGTAGTAAGATTATATTTCTAAAAAGGGATGAGTTAAATTTATACTGTATTTCCTAGTTAAGTAGTGGATGAAGTATAGCAAAAACATACAAGATAAATTTGTTAGTAGATAGGGAAAAAGTATTATTTTTAAGTACACTAGAATCATTACTCAGGAAATTAGGATATGATTCAAATGAATCTCTCAAGACGTGTTACAGGTAGTGTATTTTGTATATATTTAAGCACAGATCAATATACCATACCATTATATCGAAAATTGTAGATAAATAGTTATTAATTGGAGATATATAATTAAGTTTATATTTAGAAAAACAATCCCTAGTACTAGCTGGTCCCAGACAGAAATTAATAATGATTTAAGGTTGAATAGAAAGTGTTAAGTATCTAAGTACGAGGTAAAATTTTGGCAGAATTCATGAGAATCTCATCGGGTCTCTGAGGATATCATCGCCTCCACGAGCGTGAATCTCAGAAGTTATGTCTCATTTCTTCGAAGCCCCTCCAGCTCTTTCCAGGCATCCGCACAAAATCTACTCTCCGCGGTTTGAGCAGATCCTATATCTATATATTTCACAGTATATATCATTTCAATTTACAAGGACAGCCTCCAAACAAACAGCTAACACTCACAAATTTCGGGGATATCTCATTTATTAACATACAGCCTAACCATAAAATAATACCCTCACCTAAAATGGGGGTTTATATTTAAATAATTATAATTAAACCTTGCTATCCTATACATAATAACACACATAATATATATTATATAATATATATATTTATAATATACAAATAATATTTTGTCAAAACGGTAGGTTACAATGAAGGTATAGGTGGAAAGAGAGAAAGAACGCTCCACAACATACTGTAAAACCCGATAAAGAGCCGTAATTGCGTATTTTCGAGGCACAGACATCGAAAGAAATTCAAACAAGAGGGTAAACAGTTTTTCTTCACATAAACACAGTGAAAGCAGGAAAGCGGGACGTAGGACACCTTAACTCCAGCGACACCAATCCGGGAAAATATCGAATAAAATTAATAAATTTTAAAACCCTCAACACGGAGCGGAGAGGATTCTACGTGCAGACCTCCCTGGAGCGGCGGCGACGTTGAGAAAACTATGTCTCCCTCTAAACTCTTTTTAGACTTCCCCCAACCAA
Source organism: Trachelipus rathkii (assembly GCA_015478945.1). Classification (NCBI taxonomy): domain Eukaryota; kingdom Metazoa; phylum Arthropoda; class Malacostraca; order Isopoda; family Trachelipodidae; genus Trachelipus; species Trachelipus rathkii. The sequence continues at coordinate 53,104 of JABUQX010088091.1, forward strand.
GAGAAAAAGGCACACGAGGGAGACACGACTCAACCTGCCATCGTGCGTGTAATTAAAAACTTTTAAAGCTACAACTATGGGGTATCTCTTTAATGAGATTAAAATTTAAATAATATAAAAATTATAATATAATACATAATGTAATAATTATTAAACGAGTTAAAACACGACAATAAACTATTGTTCTGTTCTAAATATATCGCTGCTCTAGGTCATAGGTTACTATATTATTAACAATAATTTTTTTTTTTTTTTTTTTTTTTTTACATTTTCTAACTATAGTAAAATTATTATTTTCACTACTACGGTTAGGTATCCTCAAAAATGTATATATTTATTTTCTCTCATTTTCTTATTGTTTAATTTTATTTATAGTATATACTTCGAGATATATATCTCAACTATTAATACTCATTAAAATATAAAACTCTAGTATCCTAAGGCAAGATTTAAAAACAACAATTTTCAATATAGATAAAAATTTAAATAACATAAATACACATAACTAACTACAAGCATATAAGAATCACGAGCACTAGAACCTTCCACTTATTAAAACTAATACTATAAATTATTTGTCAGTAGGCTACTAATTATATAATTCAGTAGTTATACTATTATTATTGTTTTGGTTTAATATGTTGATTTATCCCATACTATTAGGTAGGGAAATAATGTTATATAATATAATATATATACTGGGTTCTATACAGACAATTATAGGGGGGATTTTGGCTTCGGTATTTAATCCTCAATTTAAATTAAAGTTCCTGACAATAAACAATAGTAATACTCTCACATAATATAATAGTAAACATATTATGATATAATATATACAGTATAAATATAGGTGTAGGCGTAATGGCGTGCACCTAAGGGAAAAATTGAATACAAAAATTGGTGGAGAAGGGTAAAGAAATTAATTTAACTATATTACTCTTTTATTATTATCGTTAAGATAATCTACAAATGTAATTTGAGAACAAGCATTAGCAGGGCAATTCAAAATCGTTAATACTAAATTTATCAAAAGATATCAATTAAGAAATATAAGCTTAAACGTAGATTATACGCCTCTGAATTAGTCCTTGAGCGCGTTGTTATATCTATCGTTTATACATTTGGAAATGAGAGTCACTAGCGTTTCACTAATTGTAGTGATGTTAATGTTGACTTGTTTTACGCGTTAGAGTGAGTCACATTGTTTTAATTATTTATGGAGATTATGTGCATTATTCGCGATTGAGGTGGGCTAATTGGCACGATCCTGCCTTAGGGATAATCATATATTATGGCGCTTAATTGTCGAAACTCAAAGAAGCCGTGAACTATTTACCTTATTTCTGTGTCTTCTGTTGAGCAACTATGTCTATCTATATCTCCGATGTTTCTTCTTGATAGACTATACTATTGCATTATTGACTAGCCTGCATTGATTGCTTTATCTATTAGTCATCATCTATGAAGCGGCAATTATGGAGTAATAGGAACAAGTTCGTATAACTTCATTGCTATTTCTTAGGCACTCGACGCTTTGATAGTGTGCATAATGGAATAATTTCTTTATTATTAATATTTATTTATTTATAATCTTTTTATGTTAATTATATTATATGTTTAAATTAATTTACTCTATAAAAATATAAATATATATCAATTTATTGTAATAAACTTTAATATACTGATTAGTTAAATTTATATAATAATCAGTTTTAAAATTCCCATTTCGCCAACATTTCATTAAATACACTAATATATATCTCTCTCTCATATACTCATTAACTATTTTAATCTTCTTTATTATTTATTAATTGTTTTGGGGTAATTCCGTACTCACAAACACCCCACACATATATGCGGCCCATTAAAAATTACCACCTGTCCGTGCATTATTTGATGCGTCCATTTTATTAAATATGGATCACTCTCATGGCTACGAATACCTCAAGAGCGAATTGGGTTCTTAAAAAAGCTACTCACACTTATTCATGTGATAGTTCATAAAAATTAACTTTTAATACACAATTGTTATGATGATATATGATACTAGAGTAATAAAGATTTCTCTTAAAATTATAAACGAGTTAAAAATGGTATCACATCTTATTTCATATGAGACTTCAATTGTTAGTATGACAACCAAGTAAGATATACACATAATGAATAAATTTGCAAAATCATATTATTTCAAGTACACTCTTTCGCTGCGGTCTCATTTCGTACTATCAGGCCTTCTCCTAATTATATTGCATTGTCACCAGCGATATGGCACACTGATACCATAGTGTAAATTTCAAGCGTTTCAGGACATATAAAAAACTTTGGGTTGAACTGGAATATTACACACTCCAATAAATGCCTAGTTATACCATCTGCTCTTCCTATAAAAAATTTACAACCATATTTTGTAATATAATTTTATATACATATACTCAAAAATATATATATAGTATACTAATTATATAAAATAACTATTACTATATATATAACTAGTAATATATATTACCTATTATATTATCTTCCACAGTAGAAAGAACCTAGCTTCGTATTTCTTTTTCCATTTACATTTTCAAATCCTAATTAAAAAAAATTTCCACTTGCCTTCTTTTTTCACTGCATTCCGTAATCTCCTTTTTCCTCTGTATCTATTGTAGTTTTTTTTGAGATATGAGTTGTAGTTTTAAACCAAATTTACCTATATACTATATATATTATATCTATATATAATATTATATTTTATTTATATATACAACATAGATATCTAAATTTAATTTTATATATATATATATATATATAAATATATATCATATATATTATATATATATATATATAAGAAAAGTCTCACTGTGTTAGGCAGTGTTAAAGGCATAACACATGCAAAACTTCGGCTTTTGTGGTTCATCATTTTATATCTCATATACACATACTACACTAATAGCATGTTTTTCTTTCAGCAAAGTTGGAACCTCATGTGTTTGTTTGCCCTGTAAGCAATTGCTCTTAGTAAGTAAAATAACACAGGAAATAACACACATTCGAACACTTGATATATCAAATACAACTGAAAGACAATTTGTATCACTTCTTTCACCCTCCACTCTCCCTCTCCTTCTCCCTCTCCCTCTCCCTCTCCCTCTTTAATTCAGTGTGGTTAATTAAGTCCTTCACTGATCTTTTGACCTTTTGCACTATTCCTTTTCCTACTTAATTTGAATTCAAATTTAAACTTGAAAAGAAAGTGTTCAGCAATAAAAATACAGTTAGTAGTAGCCAAACTAGGAAAGAGGTTAGTAGTAGCATAAGCAGTATTAATAGAAATTGCGAAATTGTCTAGAATATTAGATTTAATTTCAAGATAGCCAGGAATACAATTAGGAAGATTTCGATCCTGATTCCAAAAACAAATTGCCGATGCTGATTCATCGTCCCATCACTAATATATATATTATATATATAAATAATATATATATATTATATATATATATTTATACTATATATATATCTAATATATATATATATATATATATCTATATATTATATATTTATATATATATTATATTATATTATATGGACTAATGTTATAAGTGGTTGACTATCCCCGTTACATATTAAGGTTAGGTTAATTTAGGTTAGTTTGGTTAGGTTAGGGTAAGTTAGGTTAGGTTTAGGTTAGGTTTGGGCTGAGATTTCGCTTCAGAATCAGAAAAATTAATCTATTCTAAAATAATCATTATACTGATACATTAATTATTGATTTTTCGCTCCTGGAGTCAACATATTTTTAAATAGTTAATATATATATTCTATATATATATATATGATATATATATATATATATTATATATTATATATCTATATATATATATATATTATATATATATATATATATATATATGATATATATATATTTAGTATATATTATTGATAAGGTAACAAAAAGAATTGTCAGATTGTTCTATTGTAATAATAGTATTGATAAAAAATACCTATTGATAATTCACCCTGCACTGTTAATTCAAGTTGGAGTCGCACCTACCGGTCATCTGCTAGGGCCCAGGTTTTATCCCAGCAGGGTGAATTATTCAATAGGGGTATTTTATCAATATATATATATATTATATATATATATATATATATATAATATATATATATATATATATATTTATATATATAATATATATATATATATATAGATATATCTATATATATATATATCATATATTTATTATCCTCCTTCTCTCCTCCAAGACTGGGGGTAACGGTGCGTGACATACATCGGAAAGACAAGTAGTAGAATAATAAGACACAGAGTCCAAAAGAAAGCCCAGCCTTACACGCCCTCTATACCTATTAGTGAGAACTCGTCGCAGGGTCAGAAAATCCACCCTGGAGCTTCACTGGGACGTCACGCGACGGACCTTCACTATAGCATATCGTCAAGTATAGGGTTTCTCTCCCTGGCCCAGGGTGGACGCCACAACCATGACGCTCCTCACAACCCCTCCATCACTCCTCATTTTGCACTTTTTATACTCACCTTTGACCTAACTTCACTCCTATCTCTTTCAGAAACATACGTTCACTTGACTTAAATACCACTTTTTTTCGGTCTCCCAGCCGGTCGATTTCCTACACACCCTTAACCTACCGACTGTCATTCATCCTTTTTTCATATGAACCACACAACATCTCAAACGTACATTCATCTTATTTTCTCATTTCCCCTTTCTTCACACCCACATAACTCTCTAATACCTTTATTCCTCATTTTATTCATTTCTTTTGCAACACCTAACAGTTAACACGCCCCCTAAGATTGTCCCATGCTGCCGGTCGGTTGAACTTTAGATCTATACCCTCTTATTATATATCTAATTATATAAATATTATATATATATATATATTATATATATTATATATATATATTATATTTATATAAATATATTTATATATTGAACATATATATATATAATATTATAGATAATATATTGATCATTATTTAGCATCATGTTAAGTCTCATAAAAATCTTATTACTATTGATGAAAAATATTTTAACAGTCCTAGTTCTCAAGGCTGGGTAATTTGCTTAATTCATTTAAAGGTTCCATCTGTTGTCCAACTCTGGTAGATAATTTTTTATTATTATTATTATTTAACAGTAAAACTATTTTTTTTTTTTTTTTAAAGAGCAGAGATTAATTTGTAAATAGTTTATAATTGAGAAGGGAAATATATGCAAGGAAATGGAAGGTTAAAAGTAAAGAACCCTTTAATAAGCGATTGATGATGATGATGATGATAATGATGATCATGGTTGTTGGAAACAAAAAAAATAATAATATATATATATACTATATATATATATAATATATATAATATATAGTATGTTATTATATATATTATATATATATATTATATATATATATATATATACTTATTATATATATATACATATATATAAAGAAAAAGGTTTGTGCAGGAACTTGGTAGATGGGACTTGGCAGGATGTAATAAAGGAAGGGCATTTGAAAGTAACTGTAGATAAGAAATTAAGGTGATGGTTTCAGGGGAAAAGTAACTCAGAATGCTCAAAATCATATTGAATGAATGAGCAATTTATAATAATAATTCTAAGTTTAAAATTTAAGGCTATATTCGTATGTT
>JABUQX010088092.1:0-5000 GCA_015478945.1 Trachelipus rathkii
GGGGTATTCATAAGCAGTTATGATAGTTGAAGCAGGAGAGTATTCGACTAAATTCCAGAATGCGATCTGCATGTTTTCTAGAAGGTGAAAGGTCATGAAAGTGGTAGACGACGTTCCATGTAATGAGTTAAATAGCCTAATCGAGGACGCGAATATTGTGCGATACAAAGATTTGTTCGAAAGTATAGGAGCACAGCAGCCGAATTTTTTTTCGTTATTGCAAATCTTAGTCGTGAAGAAGCATCTTTTTGATGCGCCTCGTTGGCGTTCCCTTGACCTTGGTCGGTGGTTCTGTTACGCAATGGCCACCCAGCTCATCTATACATTAATTAGTGAAAGCTCGTCACATGATCATAGAAAAATCAACCCTAAAGTCTTCATGGGACCCTGAAGAAATGCTTGATGATAGCACCCTAGATAGGGGTTCCAACCATGCTCTGTGGATTTTAATAAGTATCGAGTTTCAAGCAGTGAAATCGAAGCATGAAACTTAAAAACTGTAAACGAGATACCTTTTTTTCCTGGTGTCGGATCTGACTAGTGGGTTTAACTTCTTGTACAGTGTCTAAGGCGACGCTGTTGTCGATGGTTGAGTCCTGGCGAAGTGAAATTTTTTCTTCGTCTTATTAAAGCAATTTGTCGCAACAGCTGATGTGCCCGAGTGAGACGGGGAGCTGGAGCAGAGTGAGTATGGGTATATAGTAATGTGTCGGTCCAATATATATATAACTATATATATATATATATATATATATATATATATATATTATATATAAAGATATATATATATATATATAATATATATATATATTATATATATATAATATAATATAATATATATATAGTCACCCACTTCTCTCCCCAAGACTGGGGGTAGGTGCGTGTCACATGTACCGGAAAAGAAAAGTAGTAAAATAAAAGCAAGTAGAAAAAGAAGCCCAGCCTTTAACCGCCCCTCCTTATATACTTTTAGTGAGAACATCGTCGCAGTCAGAGAAAATTCACCTTGGAGTCTTACCGGGACCGGCGACGCGAACCCTTCAGCTATGGCAGTCTCGTCAATGTGGGGTTCATAACTTGGCCCGTGGGCACAACCATACCCCTCACAAAAACCCCGCCTGTCACTCCTATTATGCACCTTTTCTTCTCTCGGCGTCACATTTGTCTCCTTCTCAGTGCATTACTTTAACTGTGACTCAATCCACTTTTCTTCGGTCTCCCAGCCGGTCGATCCCAGCAACTCCACAGACACTATACATCGCTTTAACCACCGATTATCATCCTCCTTCCAACATACCAACCATCTCAACATACACTTGACATTTATTCTCTCATTTTATTCCTTTCTTTTTTCACACCACCCAACTCTCTAATAAGTTCATTATTCTCATTTTATCAACTCTTCTCACACCTAAACACATCGCCCATAAGATATCATTATGAACACATTGCACTTTTTTAGATACTTACCCTTATTCGACCATAGTCTCACTACCTATACATAAGACAGGTAAACAACATAACGCATATTACGATTTATTGGATGAGCACCTTTTCCTGCTATTCAACAACTTTCATACTACACTCTGCATCATTCGTTCTCATATCATCCAACATATATCCTTAAATATTTGAACTCAGAACACTTGTTCGCAGCTGCCTCACATCTAACATAATTCACACCCACGAAGACTGTACTCACTCACAACGCATAACTTTATTCTTACTCTTATCCATATTTACTTTCAAACCCCTCCTTTTACACAGCCCTGGTAATCTCTCTACCAATCCTGAATCAATTTTGCTCTTCAGTTCGTCACACAAAACAAATCAATCCGCATGATAACATAATAGGGCACCCTCCACCCTCTTTCATTCTCCATCATTCAAACACCATCTCCTGCACCCCCACCTCTATCTCTTTCATAACCCCATCCTATACATTTACATAATTGAATAACCAAGGAGACTTAAAACACATCCTTGCCTCACTCCTGCTGTTAATATTAAACCAATCACTTTCGACTCCATTTTAATTCCTACACCGCTTCACTAAAAATCGTTCAATACATAACTTTTGATTACCGATTAAGAACCTACCACCAGCACGCATATAGTCACTACACCTGTGCCATAGAGCTTGCCGCTAAATTATCCTATCGTAACCTGTTTGGCAGAATCCATAAAACCTAAATACAATTTATTCTTACTTCCTCCTCATTTTCTCAATCATTTGTTTCAATGTAAGAATTTGATCACTCTCCTCACCACTATCTGAAGCACCTTGTTCTTCACGTCAATTAGTTCCGCTTCGTCACTGCTGCGCACTCCTTTCGACCGAAAAATACTCTCGGAAGCATATATCTTACCTGTAGCACACAATAAACTATTCCCCTATAATTCTACAGTTACTTATCTCCCTTACCTTATATAAGGTACTTTCTGTCTTCCTGCTTCTCCTCCAAAACCTCGCAGGGAACTAAAACCCTTCCATAAAAGCTTTCTTACACAACTTCCAATATATATATATATATATCTGATATATATATATCGTATATTATATATATATTATTAATTTATGATTATATTATATAATAAATATATAATTATATATAATATATATATATAATATATATATTATATATATATATATATATATATATAAATTCTAGACTATAAATCTATGATGATAATTATACCTAATTACGCTAAATATGAGAATTGTAATTTATAAGAGAAAATAAATATCTTTAAGAAGATATCTAAAGGGTCTTAGTTTGTTTTGCTAAGCAAACGCCATTAAATATGGCGATAAATACTACATTTATTTTTCTAATAGACTAGGATCCACACAGTACATTAACTGTCTGGGCATTTGTTATTAATAAAATATTACAATATCGATGGATGCATATCTTTATTTGTTGTTTAATAACTACTCAATTTATTTAGATTAAATGATAATAAAACGAATTCAACACTGGGGGCATATTAAAACATTTATTAAATATTACAAGATGTCCCTGGAAAAAAGATAAGATATATGTTAGATATATTATATATATAAATATAATACCGAACCACTAAACTACGAGTTCACACAATCCCCATTTCTTGAACCCTATTACTTATCTTTCACATTTTCTTTCCTCTCATCCAATTCGTTCTTCAAATATTTGTATGGTATGGTATGGTATAATTTTTTAGTGCTTCTTTTGTGCTGTAGGGTTTGAGTAAATTGTTGCCAGTTATTTTTAAGTGGTGGTAATTAAATTTTTTATTCTATTATTAAGATTTATGATTTGGTTTTAGGTTGGGTTTCTATTTTGGCTAAGCGTATTTTAAAGTTTGGTGGAGGAGTCTATTTCAGGGAAGAAATTGGGATTAACATGTTTACAATGACCATGGGGAACGAATTTCTTAGAAACTTTGGGTATTATATTATTGAAATGTCCTGTTTCTTTGGTAAGGGAAGAAAAATCCGTAATGTGAAAAGGGGAGGTTATATTCTCTATAGTCTGCAATGAGTGCCAGTTTTCTTTTTTATAGTTGATATATATATATATATATATATTATTATATAATATATATATATATATATATATATATATATATATATATATATATATATAGTATATTATTATATATATATATTATATATATATATATCATATATATATATATTATTTTTTTCTTTCCAGAGTCTAAGTTTCAATAAGATGGAGGACAAGTAATGAGTGAGTTTTTTGCGTTGAATTACTTTCATATTGGTATACCGTTAAATCTAATGGAAAATATGACAATCAAAAGGCTACCATAACGAGTTTGTTGGGTAATATTAAAGTAACAATATTTGGGATTTTGTATACTGTATTTGAAACATTAAAGCCGCTTGATTTCAATATACTTCAAAATCCTTGAAAAGTTAAAATTATCTTGCAAAAAAATGTTAATTAAAATTGACATTTCTTATCACTACTTTTTACTTAATTTATATATATATATAATAATAATATATATACTATATATATATATATATTATATATATATATATATATATATATATATATATATATTTATATATATTATATATATATATATATATTATATATATATATATATATATTATATATATATATCATATAATCATCATCATATCTCATCTACCTTGTTTTCCAAAGACGGGGTAAGGTGAGTGCTATGCCCGACACAGAAAAGTAGTAGAAGAATCTGAAGCAAGTCGAAAAGAGCCAGCCCTTCCGCCCCCTTTTAATATCATATATATATATATATATATATTATATATATTGTATTATAATCAAATCATATATATTATATATATATATTTATATATATATATATATATATATAATATTATATACTATAATATCCTATATATATATCTTTCTTTCTTTCTCTTTCTTTAATCTAGCCTTTTCTGTTCTCCACAGACTTGGAGTTAAGGAGTCGCTACACAAGCATCGGAAAATAAAAGCAGAAGGAGAACATGACAATGTCGAAAAGAAAGCCAGCCTTTACCGCCCCCTACTTGTAACCCTTTATTGTAAGCAACTCGTCAATCAGAAATCCACCCTAGAGCTTCAAAATGGACCGCGCAACGTATCACAACTATGGTAAGTCACCAGTGATAAGGGTTATACCCCTGGCCCAGGTTGGGCCCCAACCATACCCCTTCACACAACACCCGCCATTCTCTCCTATCATGCCGCTTTCTTCTCGCTCTGCGCTAAACTCACATTTCTGCAAAAACATCCTTTACTGAATCAATCCACTTATTCTTTCGGCTACCAGCCGGTTCGCGTTCCGCCAACACACCCACCATATACAATCCGCTTAACCCAACCGGATTATGCATTTCATCCTTTCCATATGACCAACATGTCTAACCATACTTTCATTTATTCTCGTTTTATCCCTTCTTTCACACCACACAACTCTCTACATATGTTCATCCTCTCATTTTAGGTAATCTCTTCTCC
>JABUQX010088092.1:10000-25000 GCA_015478945.1 Trachelipus rathkii
CTGACTGCGACGAGTTCTCACTAAAATCTAAAGATGAGATTTTATTTCGACTTGCGTCATATTCTTCTACTACTATTCAGTTCCCAGCGCATGCTGCGCACCTTACCCCCGGTCGCTTGGGGGAGAGAAAGTGGGTGGCGATATACTATATATATAGGTATAGTAATATTATATATACATTTATATGTATATTATATATACTTATATATCTATATTATTATATATATATATATATATAATAGTATATATAATATATAATAATATATTATGATATATTATACTATTATTATATATATACTTATATTATATATATATAGTATTTATTATATATATTATATATATATACATCATCATCATCATCATCATCATCATCATCATCAATCATCATCAACATCATCATCATCGTCATCATCATCATCATTCATCATCATCATCATCAATCATCATTCACATATCATCATCATCATCAAATCATCATCATCATCATCATCATCATCATCATACATTATCAATCATCAATCATCATGCATCGATCATCATCATCATCATCATCATTCATCATCATCATATCATCATCATCAATCCATCATCATCATCATCATCATCATCATCATTTATCATCATCATCATATCATCATATCATCATCATCATCATCATCATCATCTCATCATCATCATGCATGCACTCATACACATCATATCATCAGCATCAATCATCATCATCGATATCATCATCAATCATCATCATCATCATCAATCAATCAATCATCATCATCATCATCATCAATCATCATCATCATCATCAATCATCATCATCATCAATGCATCATCATCATCATCATCCATCATCATCATCATCCATCATCTCATCATCATCATCATCATCATCATCATCATCATCATCATGCAATCATCATCATCATCAAATCATCATCATCATCATCATATCATCATCATCATAATCATCATCATCATCATCATCCATCATCAATGCATGCATCATCATGCATCAATCAATCAGTCATCATCATCCATCATCAATCATACATCAATCATCATCATCATCATCATCATCATCATCATCAATATCATTATCCACAAATCATCATCATCATCATCAATACATCATCATCATCATCATCAATCATCATCAATCATCATCTCCCCAAGACTGGGGTAAGGTACGTGACATGCCATCGGAAAAAAAAGTAGTGAGAAGAATATGAACAGACAAGGTCGAAAGAAAGCCGCAGTTTTACGCGCCCCGCTCATAAATCACCTATTAGTGAGAACATCGTCGCCAAACGTCAGAAATCCAACTAGACGCTTCGTGGAACTGGACGTTGGTGGACCCTTCACTATTGGCATACTTCGTCAGTGTAGGGTTCCTTCCTCTCTGTCCCAGGTGGGACACAACATAGCCCCCACACAAAACCGCCATTCACTCCTATTATGCACTTTATTCTCGCCTCTGCCTGCAAACTCCCATTTCTCTCTCCAGACATTCTTTACTGACTCTCTGCCAAACTTTTTCTTCGGTCTCCCAGCCGGTCGTGAATTCCCATCACACTCTCACGCAGTATAGTAATCACATCCGCTTAACCGAAACCGACTATCATATTCATCCTTTCCACTTGAACCAAACGCATCACCGTACTTTCATATTATTCAGTCCTGTCATTATTCTCCTTTCTTCACACCAACATAACTCTCTAATACGTTTATTTCTTATTTTATTAATTCCTCTCACACCTGATACGCCCTTAAGATTATCTATAGGTAATTTTCCGCAAGTTAAAATTTTGCTGCTCACACCCGCTAATCCTGTTCCAATCACTAATAAACGGGCTCTTGTGCAAAAAACTTCTATGCATACATCAGACAACTATTAGGCGAGCGCCACAATAATGCTTTGAAGTTGTAACATAGATATAGTGGCAACAATTAAATCCGGGGTCTGAAGCGATATATCTCTTCTTTTTTTTTTTATCCTTCTATTATCTGAACCATTTTCTTTTTTCTTCTTAAAAAGAAATTTATGTGGACACATCCATGCAACCCCAACAATTGTTTAAAAACATTCTTAATCAAATTTCCTAAAAGGTAATTCGAATAATTCCTGAAATAACATTAAAATTTTATGAAATATTAGTTTTTTAATACCGCACACAACTTCTATCAGAGAAACTCATTTTTATAGACAGCAATAATTTCTATAGAATCAAAACAATGTGAACGAACAAACATTAAACATTATTTTTTCCTAAGAGAAAATTTAGTAGCTGTTCGTTATTTTTTACGGGCTCTGGCAACGATCTGTAAAACAAATTGATTCTCAGTTTCATCTTTTGTGAAAATGTTATTGTAATCCTGAATGAGTTTGACACCTTTTTCTGCAACATCATTCACAACAACTGTCTTCTCAAGTTTTTCAATTCCACTTTTGTAACCAGGATCATCCTTCCATGTTGACGGGTCTTTGTTGAGCAAATCGTTGCTGGTAGAAAATCTCGTGAAGAAAGTTTTTGTACCAGGAGTTACAAAAAATGAAAACTCTGATGTTTGCGAAGAAAGAAAAATCATTTTGGTGCAGAATGTACCTCTTCAGTTGATTTTTTTTCTTCTTCCTCTTCTTCACCTTTGTCTGCTTCAAGGATAGTTTGGCTATATTTGTCTTAACCGCTGTTGGAACATTGTCATCAAATAAGGATGATAGAGCCACAGTTTCGGGAACTAAGTAGCAGAGATGGTTGGATATATTTTTGCAGTAGCCTTACTGATTTCTGGATCAATATCCTGATAATTTATCAATTGATGCATGAATAGGAAATCATGAAAAGGTGCTTTAACTGCTTTTGATGACAGAAACCAGACTCGAAAGTATACTCGAGCAAGAAAAATACACATTCTTCTTAAAAAGTTCTTCTCCGTATGAGATAACTGAACTTGATCTTGAAACAGGTATACCTTGAATGCATTAATTGTCTTTGTCATCCACCTAGCATGACTTACGGCTCCTGGTATATGAAACGATATCCCATTCTTTGAAATGCCACCAAGAAAGATCATCGTTAACTCCAAAAATTTTCAGTAATCGTCTCGCTGGCTGTTGTTTCTGCGTAGAAAGGTGTTGTTCAAGAAATCCAAGAATGGTAGAGTGGACATCATCAGCTTCATTGCTACCAGTTATGTAAATGTTCTTGTCGAGTTAAGTTCAGGTTTCTCTAGATCTTTTTGAAAAGCCCCATGTCTGGACCAGAAGTTGCACCGATCAGCTAGTCCAAACAGCTCCTCAAAACTAACTCAAAAATGTGATGACAGCAAGGGAGGTACAACAGGTCACGATTGAACAATTTTTCTAGATTTGGATAGGCACCATTTACTCGACCTGTGCTGCTTGCTGTCGTATCACAGCAAAGTGCCTAAATTTTGTTGGTTATATCCCACTTCTCCATTGCTTGGTAAACAGCCATGGCTTGCTCTTCTCTTGAAGATATTCTAATTTCAGAGACTCCCAACAATTGCTCCTTGCCTTGAAAAGTTACTATTATTGCCAGTCCATCAACCTTTTCAATACCTGTGAGTGCTGGGAGCAGCTTTCCATCCCAGTGCAACACTAATTCTTGGCAGTCCTTTAGGTTAAGTTTGTGCTTAATTTCTGTGTGTCGCTTCGCTAAATTTTTTTCTATAGCATTAAAAAGAAGTGCGATTTATTACCAGGTTTTCAGCATCACACCTGAAAGCTTCTGCAGCCATCACTAATATGTAAACCCCATTTCTATCAGTGATTTTGCACCTATCAAAAACTTCAGCAAGATGAGGAGTAAAAATTGTAATGTACCTAGAGTTGCTGGAACTGTTGCTGCTGCTGCGGTTGTTGTTGCTGCCGATATTTGCTGAACCATGACAGAGGAATTTACACTGTCGTCACCACCATCACTGCTTTGTGTGCTTGAAGTTTTGATGTACCAAGCTGACGAGTAGTAAAATGTTGTTCCATTTCTTCATAGGCTATTTTTTTCCTGGCAGCTTCCATTGTAGTGTTCTTTCTTCCTTGTGTTTTAGTTTTTGATCTGCACCACTCATGAAGCCCGGTCGTTCTTTTTGGCGTTGAAGCATTAAGAAATACTTTTCCTCTTCATTTTCATCTGTCCTAAAGCATCTGAATGTGCTATGTCAAAGAGATCGTCTATAATTTCCAAAAAAAAAAAAAATCATTTCTTTTTCCTTGCATGCAGTTCTAGTCAAATTTTTCTGCTAACATTTACATTCATCATAGAGTTTGAGTAACTTACCAATGCAGTCGTCAGCTTTTCTGGTTGGAATTCGTGTTGTTTGCCAAAAAATGGAAACTTCTTGAATCACAAATGTTGTACTTTCCTTCATTGTAATATTTACAACTCTTACATTGTAGAAAATAACACTTAAAACTTGCCGGCTCGAAGGTAGTTTGGCTCCGACGATTTGATTGGAAATGTAGAAAACAAGAGGGACATAAAATCTTTTCTTAACTAGTGTGACGAACTACCTGAAGAAGTTGATTCCATTTTACAAGTCTAGGAAGAACACATTACAAAAGTCACTTTACACCAGCAGCACAAACAGTTCTGAAACAATAATTATAATTGAAAGATCATTCATCAAAGACATCATCATATTTGGTTACAAAATAAGTAAACGAAGCACATAACATAAAAAAGGAGAGGTTATAAAATATGTTTATCTAATAATAACAATTATAGTAACAATAATAATAGTAGTTTAAGTTTAACTAATAATATTAATGAAAAATCACACAATATAATTCACACGGGAAACATTTGGTGATTTTTTATATTAAATTAGCAATAACAAATCACAAGCTATCGGAAAAAATATTTGCATGCTAATTAAATTAATGAAAACTTGTATTAATTTCCATTACTATTGCTTACAAGTGATTGCAAATAAAATAACATTTTTTTTATCAGAAAAAATGACTTCACAAGCCAAAATTTCAAAACTTCATGGTCGATTAGGGCCTCCTTGCAGTTGTCTGATTGATCTAAAATTTTGTACAGATCGTTTTTTTTTTTGTTGATCAAAACAAGATAGGGGGTTGGGAGCTAAACTTTTAGAAAGTTTGAAATTAAGGTCCACCCTAATATATATATAAATATATATATTATATATATATAAAGAAAAAAATACACAGGATATATATATATATATATAGATATATATATATAATATATATATATATATATATATATATATATATATATATATATATATATTGTAATGAATTAAGGCTATGATGGAATGTTGTGTAGATAAATCAAATCAAAATTAGAAATTGTGTGACAAAACTACTATATTATAATAATATAATAATTAAGAAGAAATAATGATTGTCCCAAAGGACCAAAGAAATAGAATAAACAAACTTACAAGATTTCTTTTAACGAAACCAAGAAAATTCTTTAAGACCCATGTCAGAAGGCCATCTCTTGTTCTTTACAAGATTCTTGGAACTGCTATATGGTAAGTTTCTGCTGCCTCAGAAATTGCTCATGAATATGAAAAAAATTATAGAACATTTATTAGTAATGACCCTAGATTGACAACACAATGTAAATAAGTATATATTATTTTAGAACGACAGCTGTACCTTTAAACGCCCAAATGTTTTTTATGACCAATGGTTTTATTTTATTTACTCAGACTTACACCTATGTAAATTTTTTTAAACCCTTTTTTCTTTATTTAACAATCAAACCAAAATAATGCAATGGGAGGAAAACCCGGTGAGTCTCTTTATAATATTTTAATAAATAATAAAAATAAATAATATATATTTAGAAATAATAAAAAAAAGACTGGTAATATGATTATATTTAATAATAATCTAATAATATATAATATTAATATAATTAAATAATAATATCAAATAATAATATTAAATATATAATATAAATAATTTTTATACTTTGAAACTAATTGCATAATTTTAGAGATTTAAAAAGTAAAAATAAATGTTAAGTTAAAATACAATAGTGAAAATATAAATAAATTTATGTTAAAATTATTGAATAGTGGTGTATAGTTGTATATAACTAATTTTAGTTAAGTGTATTGACTCATATATTTTTTAGTTATAAAGTAACAATGAATCCTGATGATAACCTTGCCATAATGGAAAATTACCAGATACATCCTAAATAATAATATAATAATATAATAAGAATTGAATCATTAGCGATTATTCTCAATAATAATTATAATGCGCTAATAAAATATTAATAATTATAAAGATTTTTTTTTTTATCACGATTCAGTGAGTTTATCTGTGCGGGATATAGAGCGCGAATAGTGACAAGGAGATAAAAACAGCGATCCAGCCACATGATACATCGTGGCCTATATGCTACTATACTATAATAAAATATAAACCCTCAAGTAAATATAGTCAACTATATAATAATAATCAACTAGAGAAGTATATAACTCATTGGTAATTAATAGTTAATAATAGTTTAAACAAATCTCCAATCATAATGAGAGAACGGATCTAGAATTTGGAAATAGGTTTGATTCAACCTGAAAATGTGTTGTTTTAAACAACATAATCAAGATGGATCTGTAAACTTCGCAATACACAGTAAAATCGTTAATGATCAGGATCTGGTGAGAAAAGATGTGGAATTTTTAACAGATAATCTTTTAATATTTTCACGTGAATTTAGCTGTATGAGACCGCAATTAATTATTGATTAGAATATAGCTCTCTACTTTCCAAGTATATCAGTTCCCTTTTTTCTCCTAATAGGTCTACCCGGTTATATAATAGCTTCAGGACTGTATTCTATTCTTATCTTGATTTAGAACCAATTCAGAAAAAAAAACTGAAAATGAAAAAAAAGCAACAATCCTCAATTGACCCATTAAGTAAAATATAATGTAATTACATAAAATACCGACATATGAAATGAAAATAAAATGAAATACTTAATAAATGCAGTTACAAAGATAAACATCAGATCATAATTACTGCTTATAAACAAATTGACATAAAATCATATAATATAATTTAATACCTGGATAGATATCCTTGTCCAATAATAAATAACATCAATAATTAATCTAAAGAAAGTAAACTAAAGATTATTATTATTTGTTATTGTTAGTATATGATAATGATTTATTAGATATGCTAATAAAAAAATGATTGGAGTGAAGGGATTTTTAACTCTCAAATATTTTTATTAAACTATAAGTGGGGGTTAAGATATTATAATTATAAAGTATAATTATAGTAAATATTTATAAGTTGTAGTGATTAAGATAACGTTTATATACTTAGGTTCACAAAGTGGAAATTAATTCAACACCTATTTCTGGTTATAGGTAGAGAAATACGCAAGTGCTTAAAAGGGGTTATAGACAATTTCGTAATTTAAATATGATTAAAAATTTAGAGGAGTAAAATTGAATTTAATTTTAAAAGGATTTATGAGTGCGCTTAATATGACGGCTAATAGATAGCACATAATATTATTGGAGAAGCCTGGACAATTATAATCTATTATCTCATAAAAAATGAAAGAGGTTTAGCATCTCTCATGCCTGGTGTGAAAAGTCAAGCAAAAATATAAAATAGATATAAACTTCCACACAAGACTTTTTAATATCACTTTTTATGTTAAAATTATAATAATTTTAAACACGAATACTCAAACGATGTTTTCTTGAGGAGCGAAATATTCCGATATAATAGAGATGATGCACGATTTAATATATATTTAAATCAATGTGAAAGTGGAGAATATCTTAGCATAGATTTAATTAATCACTCAGAATGCATCCGACCATATGCCTTTTTTGATTTAAATTTATATAATAAGATATCCAAAGTTTTACTATTTGAGTTAGAACTAGATAAATAATAAATCTAGTAATTTTATTTCGATTATGTTTTTCAGTCAAAGATGAAAGATTAAATAGGCTCTTGCGCATTGATATTGCTATTAAATATTATAATAGCTTGATTTAACTAAAAATAAAAATGAATATAAAATTATATTAATATTATCTTATTTTTAATTTAGTAATATAACCTAATGTCATCATTCATGGTTAGAACAAGTATAATCTATTCTAACTCTTGATTAGAAGAGAAGCACATTTTAAATAAATCTCACGCGTGTAAGTTGAATGAGTCACGCACATTTGCTCAATGGTTATTAGTTTATTTATTAATATTTAATTTAAGAATAATAGTTTTATTTTATTAGCCAAGACTAAAACATAGTTTTTTGGTTTTTAAAATGTTTGAGGCCATTGAGTTGTAAGATTTAGCTGCTTTGTAGCTGCCCGCATTGGAAGTGTCCTATTGATATACCAGAACTCCGTAACCAGAAAGGAGTGGGGAGAATTATATTAAATATCGGTTAATTATACTAATCTTACAGCGTACACTATTAATTCGTGTATAAAATGAGCTATGCCTATCACCTAATCGCTTGGATTTTGCAGTGATTTCTCTATATACGAGCTTATATGACCCTATTCGAGAGAGAGAACAACTACGATTAAATTTAGATTATATACTATAGTAAACTTTCCTTTTGTATGGTGGTATAAACTCATGTAGTTGTACGTTAGGGTTGTTCTTGTCACACATGGCTGAGATGAATCTATTTGTTATATATACACACGCCTAGCGGAGTTGTTCTACTATGGCTGCTTGATACAGAACAAGTCATCTTATGTGTAGAATTTATCCGTTTAAGTAACTTTGGAAAACATGACTGCGGTATATAACACCGTAATGCTATATTACTGGTGGGAACAGAGAAGTAAAAGATGTTTGTGATATTCGTCAATATCTGGAGCCGCAGTATAAATATACTGGTGTTGGCTCACAAAAAGTGGTCAATCTCCTATGAAAGTCATCCTCTCTAATCTAGTATGAGAGGGTTGGTTATATCATATATTTTATTTAATCTATTATTTAGTTAACATTTGTTTAATTACAATCCTAAAATATTTCTTATAAGAAAGCGGCTTAGTATTGGAACAAGTAGTATATTATTATGTAAACTACGTAGTTTTGTCCATCAAATTTCATTTATTATAATTCCCTACAGATAATCTTTAGCATTATGTGTGGGCTCTAATCCTCTATGCGGCACTAGAATTCGCAGCTGCTGAGATTATTAATTTATGAAAATAAGTATAAATTATTAGAGTGATAATATATTTATTTGTTGCTATTATGTTTTATTTAATTATTAACAAGCTTAATTAGCATAAAATCCATTTCAATTGTTTTTTAATTTAAAAGGTGTCTATCTAGTATAGGGTGAGCCCTATTATTAATCAGAAGAAGAGTAAGAGATAGAGAGAGATAAGAGAGAGAGAGAGGAGAGTAGTGAAGTAGAGATGAGAGTAAGAGGGTAGAGTTATGGGTCTGCTGAAAAGGAAGAAGATGGGAGAGAGAGAGTAGTGAAGATGTAAGAAGAGAGTAGTTAATGAAGGAGCAGATTTGAAGTGAGTAGAAGATGAAGAGTAGAGAGATAGATAGTACATATTATTTTCAGTGTATTTATTAATAGAATAGTAAGGTTATATGTCAGCTGAGACTCATAGAGATAATAATAGGTCATTTATTGGTCACAGATCATTAATTAATATATAATAGTACAGAACTGAGGTTCTAGATTGAGACCTAGGTGTGTATAACTCTACTGTGTTGTATTTTGTTAGTCTGTATATCGAATCTATGTGTTTCTCTCACTTTAAGTTCACGTTAGTGAATGTTGAATCTCAAATTGCTGTGTAAGTAGCTTAACCATGTAATAGTTTTATCTATTCTCATATGACCATTTTGTTCTTTCTTGTGTGAAGCTTTCTTGGACGTTGAAGTCTTCTATGTTGTCGAAATCTATATAGAGGTAAATATCTAGAGTTATAAGTGTATATTCTTTTATTATATAACAGTATATATTTTTTATATTAATATTTTATTTGGTATGTGAAAAATAAGGAATCAATGTTTCAATAAGGGCGATAGTGGCAGCACTTCCATCCTGGTGCTTTAGCTTGTACCATGATAAACGCCGCCAAAAGTAATTTCATATTTACTTATTAAAAGTCAAGCCGTTTGAGTGTGAGAAATTTATGGCAGAGCGGTTAAAGATTCCAACTGTGAAGATCGTGCATGGTGCGAGAGAACTAGCGAGTAGTTGTATCCGCGTGCATGGTCAGAGGCTCGCAGATAGTGTTCGTTAAATAAAATAGTCGATAAATCCTCGGATGCGTATGAGACATTAGACTTGCTTAGGAGTATTTAACGTCGTCATACTCATAGAGTGGAGTCCGAAATAATTATTGACGCTACGAAGATATAGTATTTATCTGGTGCTCTATAGGTTTCTAAGAGTTTAGGCATAGAAATGAAGAAGTAATGCTTAGAGACACTTGACGGGCGAGCTATTCCTGTAGGCGTTGATTAATAGAGTATAGGTTATTAATTGTAGAGGGTGAATTTATAGGTTGAGACTTATTTATTCCTTTCGACTTCCGCTAATTTAAACTCCTCATTTATAACATTATCCTATATTATTACATAGTGCATGTTACGCCGTACACCTTATTCCTACTCAGTGACAATCTATCTTAAAGTATAGTAGAGGAAGGTAATAGAATTAATATATTTATATATATATATATCATTAATATTATTAATAATATATATATTATATATTATATATATTTTATATAATATAATTATATATAATTATTATTATTATTATATTAATTAATATATATATATTTATATATAAATATAATATATATTAATATTATTATTATCTATATATATACTATGAATAAGTAAATATATATTATATATATATATGTATATATTATTATCTATATATATAGGCTAGTGAATATCAGTATATGGTATAAATAAATTGAGTGATGAGGAGGTTATGCTATATTTCTAATAATTTATTATTAACTATTATTATATTAATTATTATAATATATATATATTACTTTTTTTTCATATAATAATTCTTATAATTAATATATATATCTTATTTTTTATATATATCTATATAATATATATATTTATCTTATTCTTATTATTATATTTATTTTATAAATAATTAAAATTATTCTATATAAAAAATTAATCAATATTCTATTCTTATAAATAGTATCTTATAATATAATTATTATATCATATTCTATATCTATATTCTCTTATTATATATCCTCGCTTATTTTTCCTTATTTAATTAACTGATAATTTTGTTTTCCTTTCCTTCGTTTTTCCTATATATACATATATAACTCGTTTACTAGTAGTAGTGAGTGAATCCTACACCTGTACCTAGCTAAATAGAGGTCATCTCGAACACATGTTATAATATATATATATATAATATATATATATATATATATATATATATATATATATATATATATATATATATATATTATATATTATATATATATATATATATATTTAAGACTGAAAAAATCAGATTAACATTTAGAAAAAAATTATCACAAGTTTCCTCAAACATTGAGAGCAAAGTACATCCTCTACTTTTGAAATTTTCTTCAGTTTTAAAGTACTTAAATATCGTGAGTAGTAACTGTTTATTTTGTTAACTTTATTGATATTAGCTGGTAAAATACTATTGTTTGGCTATTTAAGAAAAGTTTTAGGGGCTCTTTGGTCAATATTATTACTTCACCATTTGGGTCTTCAAATTCGAAACTGATAAGTGACGGGTGATTAGTGTAAACTTAGACTTTTTCATTCATATTGATTTTTTGTAATTAAAGTTTGCGTTTGATTTGTTTAAGATTCCCATATAAAACTTCATATATTCTAATTGTAATTGGACAAAGCTGGGTTGATAAATATAAAGAGTTTAAAAGTTGGCTTGTTATATTGTATATTGAAAAAGAAGGCTTGATTGTGCGATAGTGAGAGTTATTGTGGAATAAAAGAAATTATATAGCGAAGAATAAATGAATAGGTAGTTGTAAAAAAAGTTAAAAACATTTGGAAGTGTTGGAAAAGTCATCAAAAATGCAATTGCATTACATTTTCTTGCAGAAAAGGAGCCTTATAAAAATATAAAATATATATTTTCTTAAATAAAATCCGAACTTTGGCACTGATACATAAATGAAGAGTTGAGTAAGATTTTATTTCATTTAATTTGAAAAAGTCGAGTCAACTGATAAACTAATCAAATGATCATGAAAGAGAGAATTTAATGTCATGTTTTGGAAGGAAGAAGTGTAAGTTTTGAATGAAAAAGTATTTTGTTGAACTTAAAGCGATTATAGTTTAAAGGATTAACTGGTAAATCGCCTTTAATGGTGATGCCTAAATGGGATGAATAATTTTTTTAAAAGATGCTGGATATACATGTTTCTTGTCTTATAACTAATTGCAATGATAAATTTATGAATCTTTAAGTTACAGAAACTGGTGTTATATTCGTATAAAACCTGTTTTTTTTTTAATCTTTTTTTTTTTTTTTTTTTTTTTTAACTTGGATTTAATTACTTCTTGAATATCCAATATATGAAAATATTGTCGTGTTACATAATTGCGACAAAATAATAATAATTATTATTATTATTATTATTATTATTATTATTATTATTATTATTATTATTATTATTATTATTATTATTATTATTATTATTATTATTATTATTATTATTGAACTAGTAGTAGTAGTAGTAAATATTATTTTTTCATCGTATTGTTTTAATTTCCTTTCAGACGTGTGCCCAATATTTGTTACAGACAATTATATTTTTGCTTAATTGGAAGACAAAAATGAAATTATCATTAGATTGTGATTCTCGTTTTTACCTTCACGTAATTAGTGTACTGAACTCAATTATTGAAAGGTATTTAATATATAATTGATAAATATTTGCATATTACAAAGTTATATTAGAATATAAATTATATTGGAATAGGTAGTCATAAAAATAATTTTAATAATTTTTTCTTTAATTATTATTAATTATATAATCTATGAATAGAATTTAGTTCTTAAGCAGAGTGGCGTAGTAGTTCTGAAACGTACCAAATTTATGAACTTGTTCAACACTTTATTTCATGATTGAGACATTGTTGAATATTGAATAAAACACTCAAATATAATTATTTCTTTTGTAAACTCTTGTCTTTATGGATTTTTATTTTAATTTCAATATTTTTATGTACTGAGTAAAGAATGATTCAATTAATTAATTATACATGCTAACATGTGTATCCACATTGCACTTGAAATGAAATTTTCCATTTGGCCTTACCCATTATGTAATTAATTATTATCACATAAACACTTTTTTTCGGCCCCATTTCTTTGGAATCTTAGGCATTTTTTATGGGATAGCAACTAACTTTTCCCTTTTTCCTTTCCATAAATTCGTATACAGAAATATGGAAAAACTCGAAATTTTCCCGTGAGCAATTTGTTGAACCGAAACATTATACTCTCTAAAGAATTATTTTTAAATTCATATTTCATTTTACATATTTGTCACTTCATTCTTTATTTTCGATTTATTTATTTTAGCTGTTCACTGGGTATATGAGTGTCGTTCGTTTTTGTATGGAATCACATATCTGGGGTGGTTCCACTATCTTAACTCCTTCTGAGAGGGTGGTATACGAGAATAAGACTCATCATCTTATACACTTTTTCGCTCTTAATTCTCTTTCCAATCTCTCTCTAGCCTTCGCATTGTTGTATCACTGTTTCATATGACTGATCGCTATTACACACGTAAGTAAGTGAGTCCTATTCCTCTTCCCCTGAAGAAGAGCTTCGACATCAGACTTAAAAATTCTTTTTTTTCTTTCCTTCCTAACTTTTATCTCCCCACGGATCCCCACAGATTGGGGTGGGGTGCGCAGCATGCACTGGAAATAAAGTAGTAAAGTTGAAGACATGACCTAAGTCGTATAAAGAGATCAGTCCCCCCCCCCCCTCCCCATTAAGGCCCTTTTACTGAACTCCGTCACAGCCAATAATCCACCCTAAATCTTCCCAGTTTATCTCGTCAATGTCAGGGTCCCCTGGGAGCCAGGTCCAAACCATGCCCCTCAGCAAAATTAACGGCCATTTATAACTATTATGCACCAATTCTCTCGCTTTTGCTAAACTTTTCACATACCTTTCCTTCACACGCACTTTTACTGACTCTATCAATTTTTTCTTTGTTCTCCTAGCCATTCGATTAAGAACACACTCAACACTATGCAACCAACTAATCAAACCGACTACTCACTCATCTTTCCATATGACCAAACTATCTTAATACATACATACTCATTATTCTTCATTCATCTCCTTTTCTTCACACCACACAGTTCCCTTACACGTTCATTCCTCATTTATCAGTATTTCTCACAACTAACACGCCCCTAAGATTATCCATCTGAACAGACTGGCTGTGCTTTAGATCTATACTCTTAATTCCACACCATAGTTTTCACTACATATCATTGACACCGGTAGCAACATATACCCTCTCGAGGCTTAGTTTAGTCTCCTTGCATTCACCAAAGATTTAATGGCACCAGCCACTTTCCTACCACTCACAACTTTCCTATTGCACTTATCATCGTCCGTTCCCTTTTACCAACTATATTACTTAAATATTTAAACTTAGGAAACGTTGTTCCACTGCCACCCATCCAACATAATTTCACACCGGTTACTCTCCATACCCTCCCCATCACCCTTACTCTTATCTACATTCACTTTCATACACCTCTTTTTAACAAACCCTGCCAAATTTCTCTACCAATCCCCCCAAACTTTTTTCAGATTCACCAAGCAAAACCAAATCATATGTGTACAATAAACAAGGCACCCTCCACTCTTTTTCATTATACAGGGTGCGGCAGAACCGATTGAGCAATTTTGAAGGGTTATAAAAATGTAATGGGAGTATATTGAG
>JABUQX010088093.1:0-5000 GCA_015478945.1 Trachelipus rathkii
TTATATTTAAGGATTAATTATTGCTACATCTTAAACTATTTTGTAACATACACCATATTCTATGCAAGTATATAATCCTTTAATCTCACTTACACACACCTATAATACTCTTGAAGCAGGACATCTAACCTTATTCTATTTCTTCCAATAATTGTGTACTTCTCTCTCATGTTCATATATATAGGAACGCAACCTCAGATTATTTATCTACAGTTATATATATATATATAAATATATATATATATATATATACTATATATATTATTATAATATAGATTATTCACCTCAAGGTTTTGACACTTCTAAATAGTATAATACATCACTATAATATAAATATAAATAGAAAAAAAAAATAATATAAAAATAGATAACATCTTAATCAGACATCTTCTACATTATCTTTAACGCTTTTCACCTATAACATAAGGGATTTAGCATAAAAGTAATTTCGTAACTTCTCTGAATATCTTACTAACCTAGTTCATTATTATATTATTAAAAATACTACTCATAATTATAATTCACTTAAATTAGTATACATTCTCACATAATCACTATTCATGATACTTGATATAATAAATTACAATACACTCAGTGGTAGATATATCACTTTCATCAGCAACCCACATATATTATAAATCCTCCTGAATAATATTGTACATACTATCTAAAATTTTACTTTTCTTTTCATTGGACATGTTGAGTATTCTCACATTTCACAGATATATAATATTCTCTGTAAAATAAGTCTATTTTGGATACAAAAAATGTGATAATATATATCCATATTTCTTATTCATTATATGTTTTTCTTTTCATAGATAAATTTATAATTTTTCACTTTTCATTTATAGTAAGTTTTTTTTACTTAACATATAGATGGTTTCAAAAATCCTTTTATATTACTCACCTATATATATATATCATACCAATAGTCCATTTTTGTATTATAAATTAAAATTTTGTATTCTGATTAATATATATTTATCATATCAATAAACTCATCTACATTATAATATCTCACTCACATTTATGTAAACTAAAGTTAATATCATTCCCCCACTCTTTTCCCTTTATTTTTTCTTACTAATAAGAAAGCGCTTGTTCAATCTTAAAATTTATTCTGAATCCTGATGTACTACCGACAAGTCTATTTTTCTTCCTTTGTCCTCCGTCTGTGATTCTGGTAAGCTTAAATTTGTTTGGTTTTTATAAATTCATTTTTCCACACGACAAGAAAACTTTTACACTCGGTCGTAATAATTATTTTGATTTTTAAATTCGTCCATAAAATAATATATAAATACTATAGAGTTTTCACATCGTATTTTCTACCTTTTTATTTTATTTTTAATTCTGATTTATCAAAGTTATTTATTAATCTTTTGTTTATTTTTATGAAACTAACGAGATTTATTTATATTTTTCATCATATTTGTGCTAGATTTACCTCATCATCATCCATCAGCCATATATATTCATATATTATCTCTATTCCAATTACATCATCTCACTCATATCCCAGTACATATACGTCATAAAATTAATAATAATATCAATTTTATTTAGTCTCATACTCACAGATATTATCATGTCTATGATCATTCTATTCAATCTATATTTATATTTCATCATCATACTTTATATCACTTGTAGATTCATCTACCATATGCTATATTCACTTCTACTACGTAACACGTTTTTTTGGCCTCGAAGACTGGGGTAAGGTGTGATAACATGATATATTCCTGTTGGCTAATCTATGTGTATATTAGTAATTTATGTGTATAGAATAAGAGTACAATTATAAAGGACACGCAAGTCAGATTAAAGTATAAGTTCACATAGTCCATTAAATTAACCTTTATAGTGTGATAGATAGAAAAACACGTGTCAGACACATGTCATCAAATAAAAAATCCAACCACTGTAATGGTTCATAGGGGACTCCAAACAAATAAGAAGTGCGACGGAGACAATATACACATGTAGGAAATAATATGTGATATTGTAAATAAGTATTACATTCTTTGATCCAATAGGTAGTGGGAGCACTTTAAGTGATCGCTCACGTAGTTCCTGAACTTTATGTGTTAAAGGTCACAATAGTTTTTCTTTTTATCCCTTTCAACTTCATAGAATTTTCATTGTCTTTTTTTTATCCCTTCCCGCTCTATGGAATATTCAGTTTTGTTTTCCTCTTCGAACTCGATCTATGAGTAATGTTAAGCCTGCCTCATAAGACTTTTTCTTTCGCGTGCTCTTCAGCACGGTTTTGATATTTTATCTTTGTGTGTGTGCATCTACTTTTAAGCTCTACCATAAATATCGGGCACAATAGAACATAACTCCGCTCTCGCATAATCTAGGACCAGTGACGTAAAATTAATGTAAAATTCTTTTATTCCTAATTATAACATAAATTAAAAATAACATTCATATCATCAAATTATACTCTTTTGTATATTAACTTACGCATCTATATATCTTATCACTCTCTACCCTATCTATGCATTGTTCATAGCAAATAAAAGTAATTTTTTAAAGTATTCTGGCTCAATCTATCTTTCTCTAATTAGACTGTATCTCATGTTTGTTCATTTTTAATCAGTTCTTTTCTACAATCATCAACAAACCTACAGATTCGATCATTTTTAACATATTCTTTAGTTCATATTATCGGCCCTCTATAGCTCAGAACACAGTATTATCTTTATTTCATTCTCTCTCTTATATATAATTATATTAACACTTAAAAGTGTCATCGTTTAAGTAGATAGATCTGATTTAACTTTTATTTTGTATTTTGAATTTTCTTCTTCCATAAAAGACACATGTAGAATACTTGTTTTAAACCTTTAAAACTTTTTCTGCTCATAATGTTAAGTGAGTTGAGCTAGATGTTCTCTAATTGTCTTCTAACACTCTACTTTAACAAGTTGTACCGATAAGGAAATCATATATTTGACTAGATTACCTTCTCGTTTATCACACAAATGTTTAAACTAATGGCTCACGACTTTATCTCTTCACTAAACTGCATGTGCATGTCACCGTTCCCTATTCATTGTGAACATATCCTAATATCTCCTAATATATATATTTTTATTATTTTTTTTGTTTTAGGCACCGTCAGGCGTGGTATTAGAGTGAATAAACTACACAAATATTTTTGTATTTGGAAATAATCTAACTTGTACATTACACAGTGAAGCAGCAGATTAAAAGAGTCGACAGTTTTATTTAACATGGCCTACACCTTGACAAATCCCCACAAAAAAGATTAGGGGCGAAATATATATATATAATATATATATTACTACCATACTATATATATATATATATATATATATATTACTATATATATATATATATACACTTATATATATATGTTCAGTCATATATATATATATATATATATTATATATATATATATATATTAATTTATATTTTTATAGATATCTCTATAGCAATCACTTACGGCGTATACTATATAACCTCACTATTATATTATATATTATTATATATTATTATATATATATAACTATATAAATATATATATAATTGATATATTATATAATATTACTATATATATATATATACACCTATATCTACTACTATATATATATATAATATATTTCCAGATTCAGAGTTATATGCAGTAGTGTTTCTGGAAGATTTATTCAATAACTATCAGGAATTTTCAAGCTTTACTTTTATTTTGCTATTATTCAAGTTTTCTTTTCAATTTTCTTCATTGGAAAATCAAGAACCTCCTTTTAGAATTTAAGAAAGAGTTTTACGATCATAAACGATCTCTTACAAAAGTTAATTTTCTAAAGGATTCATCATTAACAAGAATTTATTTAAGGTATATATAATATTATTATATATATATATAATATACTATATATATATATTATATATATATATATATAATATATATATATATAATATATATATATATATATATATATATATATATATAATATATAATATATATATATTATATGTATAATATATATATATATATATATATTATATATATATATATATATATATAATATATATATTAATATATATATATATTATATTATATAATATATATGATATATATATTATATATATATATATATATATATATTATATTATATATATATATAATATAATATATACTATTATATATATATATATAATGATATATATTATATATATATATATATTATATATAGAGAGGCATCGTGCAGTTTGGATGATGAACCACATAGGAGCATAAACCTGAAAAATAAATTGAACCAACTTATTCAAACATAAGTTTGGTTCTTTGTCTCTTGTTGTGTGCAAAGAGAGAAGTGTATGACAAGAGTTAACCACCTAGCATGATTCAGTAGACCAATTTTATAACCTAACATCTCCCATCTACTTTACCGGACCTAATCTCCTTGCAATACTCATAAAAAGCTTTAATCATGACTAAGGTCTTTTAGCACTTTCTCTGGCATGTATCCCTTAATAATTGGAGTTTCTACAGCTTCAAACGTTACCTGAGGGATATCCTGGAGATTTTCTGCACATCTTTGCCCAATTGATCTATTAAAACTTTTCTGCCCAGTTGTAACATTGTCCATTTTTCTGAAACTAGTTCTTAATGGCAGTTCACTCTGATGTAGTGCACGTCCAATAATATGCATTCCTTCCCAATAATTCTTCTAGTTTAACAACTAAGCCACTCTTATGGCCGGTATTAATTGCGGTATTATCAAGAAAGATAGCTTGGATACTGTCAATACTATCATATTACTGAAGAATATCGAGCGACTTTTGAGCAAGTACATCACCAATGGTGCCAGCAGTGGGGACTGCTCTATGGGTCAAGTAGTGAAGGTGATGTTCTGATTCGACACTTTTTTTTAAAGCACACGAAAATTCATCTTTACGCGAATCTATATTTTTATATGTTAGAGTGTGGTGGTCGACTTTACCATCCACACCAATACATT
>JABUQX010088094.1:20000-33326 GCA_015478945.1 Trachelipus rathkii
TTTCATGATTAAATTTTGCTATATCATCCATCCAATCGTATGGATAAATTCCTTTAACATTGCACTTGATTAATCTTATTTATGTACACATTATTGCCAGATAACTTTACTATGGATAGGGGCCATGATATACGGGTTTTAGTTTACTTCTACCATACTGTTGCCTTTTAACATACAAATTTTGCATCTTGTAGACTATTTTGCACATATATTTTGTGTTCTTGGCAGAAAATTCTGGAGACAGCGGGAGTCCTAGGAATAATTTTAGTTTTTCACCGTAAGTTTTCATGGATATGGGGAAGAAAGACTCAAGTTGATCTATTAAGGCTCCAGGGAGAGTTGGGTTTGGCCCATCATTAAGATGGAAGAGGTGATTCCTTCTGAGCTCAATGAGACAGCACGCAGACACAATAGCACAATTGGGAGAAGAGCTAGCCAATAATACTTCACATCTTTCAAAAAATCCGACAGAATGGTTCATAAAGATCTAAACAAAGTCTTATGAGAGTTTTCGATGAGGTCATTGCTCTGTGGGGTATTGGCTGAGGTAAAGTTATGCCGGGATCCTAACTCCTCACACACACTCATGAATAAGCCAGACGTAAACTGCGTCCCTCTATCACTCCAGCTATGGGTAGAAATTCTCTAGTAATTACCTCAACTATGGTAGAGGTTTCTATATTTTTCAGAGGTAAAACAAAGAGATAGCGAGAAAACTTATCAATTAATGATATAACGTATTTGTAGCTTTTGCATTGAGGCACTTCAAGAATGTCAATTTCGAAAATATAAAATTTTGCAAATAATGGCCTATAAGATTCATATGGAGGGCTTTGTACAAATTGCTTTACATACATTTTCATCTTTTTCCATAAAGCGCTTTTAAAGGAATTTCTGAGTTTTCTTAACACCAAAATGCCCTAGAGAGTGAAAATAAGAAATAACGGGAAGAATAAGGGATTCCGGAACAAAGACACGTGGTGAAAGTGGATTAGATTCATCAACGAATAGGGAGTCCTAGTCATTCTGATAATAGTAGAGTCGTTTTGTAAGCTTAAGACCATTATTTTCTTGGTTAATTAAATTTTTCTGAAGTTGTACATCAGTTTCTTCTGCTGCATGAAATTCTTTGTAGTCAATCTTGCACTGAAATAGTTTAAATACTTCATTTGCGGAAATGTTGAAAATCGTTGCAAGTGCATAACCGTCATCCTCTATTGAAGAATTCAGCTGGGGTAGAAAATCTGGTGAAACTAAGACTTTAACGCAAGATACTCTTGGAATGAATTCCGCTTCAGATATCTGGTCTCCAAGTTGGAGAGAAGAGCTTATTGCGGAAACTGTATTTACTTTTTCTGAAGAAGTGGAATGAATGGGCAAATTCAATGGCCATTCAGAAAATCTTTAAGAATATTTTCTTCTGATTTAATATGATGTTACAGTCCAAATTATACTCAGACAGAAAGTGTAGGTATCGCTGCTTACCCCTTGGCTAGCAATGATTAGCGTCAGGTCGTCTTATTTTTAAGCGATTGTGTGACTGAAAATTTTTTACAAACACATCTACCGTTCTCTCTTCTACTATGTGGGTAAACTTCTTAATTGTTTTAGAGGTAGGGTCCAATATTGGGGGATTTGGGACCCTATTTTAGACCCCACCTAAAAATTCTTAATTTTCAGACAATTTTGATGGGGAAAAAAACAAGTAACCGCAGCTTTTTTACATCTAAAACGTCACTTTTAGGGTTTTTTTTCTGTGTCTGTTAGTCATTGTTTCGGCAGGGTGTTTTCATTTTTTCCGAACTAATATTTTGATATTTTTTCGTATCAACTTCCACAATTTTTTTCAAAATGACTTCAAACTTGAAATATACATAGATGGGTCTATTGGGCACAAAATTTTAGAAGTAGTTTTTTGATTTATGAAAAATTGTGCTCAGCAATTGAAAAAAAGTAGATTTTGAAATTTGACAATGCTGAGCACAATTTTTTAAAAATCAAAAAACTACTTCTACAATTTTGTGCGTAATAGACCCATTTATGTATATTTCAAGTTTGATGCCATTTCGAAAAAAAATGTACATGTTGATACGAAAAAATGTCAAAAAATTAGGTTCGGAAAAAATGAAAACGCCGAAACAATGACTACAGACACAGAAAAACACCCGAAAATGACGTTTTTGAGGTCAAAAAAGCTGCGGTTTTCTTTTTTCTAAAGCAAAATTGTTTTAAAACTAAAAATTTTATGTCCATTTTTAGGTGGGGATAAAATGGGGTTCCCAAATTCTCCAATATTGAACCCTCCCCATAACCAAGGCATTTAGCTCCTTGCAGTATACACTATAGCCAATCTCCGTTATATTCAACCTATAACTGTAATATCCCAGATTAACTGTTTTTTTCATTTTCTATAGAAACTATTGCACCGGCCAAGGCTGTGGGACGAGTATTTGTGAAAATAGATATTTGATCATTATTGGACGGAAAACTCAAATTTTTAGCATTTTTGAGGGCCAATTTGTCCATATTGAAGGCTTCTTCTGCCTCAAGATTCCATTTTACTCTGCGTTAAGAGTATGGCCCATCTTTGAGAAAGGAAAGTAGAGGAGAAATAATTTCGAAAATATCAGGAAGAGAAGAGCAAAAATATTTTAGACTACCTATGAAAGAACGCAGATCTTTGATAGTCATGGGTTTTGGGATATTCATAATAACCGTGGTTTTATCCTCATTAGGGAGCATGGAGCCTTCGGACGCATCAAAACCTAAATATGTAACCCGAGACTGTCTAATTTGAAACTTTTCAGAAATAAGTTTCAAATTGAAAGTTTTAACCTGTTCAGTACCATTTCTAAAGTCTTTATGTGTCCATCATGAGTAGAAGTGCTGGTGAGGATATTATCTTTATAATATATATATATATAATATATATTTGCATATATATATATATATATATATATATAATTATAACTATATATATATATAGTATATAATATATATATATAATATATATATATTTTGATATATATATAAAATAATAAATATATATATCTATATATATTATATATATATATATCATATATAAATGTTAAAATTTTTAGAAAGAACTAATCATATGTACCTTGTGAAGTCAGTAGGTCTAGAATGGAAGTCTTTTACAATGCTATTATATGAGAAACCGCCAATAGGAGTATTTATAGTTAGGAACTTTCGACAATCAGGATGGACTTTAGGATTATAGAATGCCTTCTTTAAGTCTAACAGAAAATACCAGGCATCCATGAAGTAAGTTAGTAAACTCATTTAAGTTAAGGAGACTGAAGTTATCTCGTACACCCGTTTGTTCAGGTAAATCTCCAAGTCGCCACTTTTCGGACTCCACCACTAGAGTATAGAAAGTACCGATATAAATTATCCCCAAGGTTTGTGTGAGGTAGAAAGTACTCAAGCATTTACTATCCTGCCAATCTCTTCCAATGCCATATGATACAAACAAATGGGGATTCTGCGGCTTTGTAATGTTATTGGCGAACAACACACTAATGTAAATTTATATGGCTAATTAATTCATTTAAGGAATAGTTGTCATCGTGGTAAATGGGACACATTTGGTAATACCTATATCACACTTATTAAAATCACTTTTATCCACACTTATTTCATTTCTATATTTATTGTCCTGATAACTACCCCAGGGGATACTGTTATTTTTATTACTCATATCACCATTTTAATTTAAATTTTATATAAATTGTCAAACACAATTTTTTATTCAAATAATAGATCTGTATAAAGAGAAGGAGTGGAAGTGAGTTTAGGAGAAAGAGTTAAATTTATATGATATAAATCATTTGTTATGGGCAGTGCTTCAGAGTCGTTCCCTTGAAATGACTTCATTAAGATAGGCAAATAGTGGCATCAATAATAATATTTATACTAAAATCTAAGAAACTTTTATATTTAGTAAAGAAATCTATTCCTAAAATGATATCAATTACTTCAGCATTTAAAAAGTTATGTTCGTAGTCCCGCTTCAGCAGCAAATTTAGTTATATAATTATACAATCATAAATGTTAATCTGACTTCCATTAAAAGCTGTGGGAAAGCCAATAGGATCTTTCTTTTCCTCTGAAGAAACTTTTAAAATGAAAACGGAACTCCTTCTGTGTAATAAAAACAATTGCTTTGAATAATCATCATAGATACGAAGGAGGCGATTAAATGCAATAGGTTTCATTCATTTACATTAAATTTTTTTGGAAACGCTGGCCCATTTTAAAAATCTGCATTTCAACCAGCTTCGCAGTATTTGGGCTCGGAACTAAAGGTTCTCGCCCAATAACTGACTTTTCGGTACCTTAAAAATGCATATCCTTACCCTTAACTCTTTTATCGGAGGAATTCAAATTTTCCCTGTACCAAAATTCATTTTCAACCAACTGAGATTCTCTTTCGCATAAAACAGGTAGTTTTACGCCAACAGCCGCATTTTCATTCGAATGATCATGAACCTGCATATTATTTTTATCAGCATGCAAAATTTTATCAACATTTTTTTTCTATTGCATTTTAATTATTATTAGTTTGGTGGGGGGTAGCTTTTCTCCTTTTTTTCGATATTTTTAAAAATAGATTTGTACTTATAAAGCTCACTTTCTTTGTACAAGGGCGTAAATCCAACCCCAAACTTAGTTTCCCTGTGAAGGTAGGGAAGGTGGTCCATCGTTGTTTTAAGATGGTGCCTTCGGCAACAAATGTGCCATTTTGCAGGTGCTTCCTTGACATCTGGTAGCCATTTCACTGAAATTTAAATGATAATAACACAATCCTCCATCCTTCCGAAATCCTGAATGTAATCGATGGTGGGGAGAACGACCTCTGTCCCCGTCAGGAGAGCGACCTCTGTCACAACCATTATCATTACGAGCCATCCGTAGATCTATTTGATTCATTTGAGAGGTGAGGGCCTCAAACTTCTGGAACAGCTAACTAATTTGATTAGATATTTTACCCAAATCTTGACGTTAAATGTGGTCTTCTTTCATAGATTGGGAATCACTAGCCCTGGTAGATAAGAATGGGTTCATTGCGTTGACCGAATAATCTTGGTAGGGTTTTGACTTACGACGTTGTGATTCCATAAATACATCAGCTGCTTCAGTCAATTTATGAATATTTGCATCCCCTTTCAAAAATATTAATAAAGGAACAAGGTCATCAGGTAGAACACGAAGAAACTTCTGTTTCATAAGGTTTTCATTTTGACGTAGAAGCCCTTAATAACTGAGGACTCCTAACGATGCTTTAATTCTGTAAAGGAATGCCGTAGGCTTTTTACCAGACTTAAAAGCTCCTGCTGAAATAAGGTTTCAGCTTTCTCTTTATAAGATGGAGCATACGTTTCAGATATCAGGCGAACCAATTTCTCATATGTTTGGTCACTGATAGGAGGACGTATTTTTGATGTTTTAGCAGAAGGTAAGAGAGGACCAAGAAGTTGGGCATTTTCAATATTGTCCTCACTGAAATAGATTCGAAATAAAACATCCACTTTGTCTAACCATTTTCCCACATCCCGACTTTCAAAACGAGGAATATCTTTAACAGAGAGTACTTTCCTTGTTCTTCGATGTGGTTCAAAGGATGGGGTGCGATAACAATTACTCTCACCTTTATATTTTTTAACTATTCTCTTTCTTATATTATTGGTAATATATTATGAAATCACCAAATATAGGATTTTAATTCTATTGCTAAACGCGTATACGTGCGTGTGTGACCTTATTTATGCACTGTCTTTAGTCTAGCATTTACTGACATATTTTGCAACTTTTATTTATTTCACGAATATTTTTCTTTTTAAATTTTATTTCTTTTATTTATATTTTCATTCTTTATTAATTTAAAGCCTACCTTAGTCAGTAGCCTATTTATTAAATGCTATATTTGAGTTTAGCAATTTTTTTTTTTTTTTTACCACTCTTATTTTTACCTTCACTTAATAATTTTATTTCACTGTTTTATTAGTTATTTTGTAGTAAAAATACTTGACTCACTTCAGCTACACAATTACCCAAGTAGGCTAGGGCTCTAAACTAGGACTAGGCCTGGTTTTATTTCAAGTTTTTCTGTTTTTATAATTTTAGAATATTTTCTATCTTGCTTTATTGTTATTTTTTAATGGACTAAAAAGTTGAATGCAAATATGTGCGTGCGTGGCCTAATAGTGACTTGTGCGTAGCCTTGGCTATACTGTACTATTTTTCCAAAGTTATTAATTTCACTAATATTTTACTTTTTTTCTTCTATATATAGTAATTTCAAAATTCGCAATTTGTTTTATTTCTTTGTTGTTAATTCGTATGTCAGTCTAAAGGGATGTCAAAAATTGTGGAAGGACTTAGTCTAGGGTCTAAGCCTTACCAACGAAAAAAGTATAGATTTTCTTTCACTTAAGCTTTATTTTTATATTATTTTCTTATTTTATTTCACAGGCATTAATTGAAAGATATTTTCGTATCAGATTTTATTTAGTGATTTTTCTATAATTATTTAAATTATTTACAGAGAGTTTATAATATGCCGCGTGCGCAAGCGAATTGTTTCTCTAACTATCCATATTCCCTCTCTTTTTACATGGGTAATTTTTTGATGGGCAATTTGCCAACCGTTACCAACTTTACACAATTATGGCGTTTCTCGCCATAAATTCGTAATTCTTACAAAGTATTCACATCAAATATACAAAATTATTTTATAAACAAGGAAATTATGGTAATCCTGTTTCATAATATATAATATACTTATAATATATATATATATGATAAATATATTATATAATATATATAATATATATATATATATATATACTATATATATATTAAGACATTAAGACATTAAGATTATAGAGACAGTAAAAAGCCACATGGGCCTATCGAGACTGTTCCCAGTCAACCCACTACCCAAACATGCTCATGCAAATCGACAAAGGCACTCTAGGGCTTGTCAATTTGTTGTAACTACAAATCGCACCAATTTGGCTTAGTCAAAACTAATGATATATAAATATGATACCAATACCATCCAACATGCATTAAATTATACTAAGTATATTTATGAGTTACACACATTGCCAATCTATTACATTATAATAACACTAACTAATAAACTAAAAACCCTACCAATTATGGCTACGAGTCTTAATATATTATATGAATCACCAACCCATGCCTTAAAACACGTAATCTTATAACTCATTTATTTTATTTATTTATATTATTATTATTTTTATTTCTTTATTTGTCTTAAATGTTGCATTATATCGAGTTCGACACTCAACAACCTCCTAACACACATGGCGAGATCACACATGAATATACATCAGAATAATACAACACTACCTACTTATACTGGAGAGAACTGTTCACTACATCATTCTTCATATCAACTAACGGCATGCTTTACTTTTTACTGTGTTCTTTATATGCTCCCTTATCACCAGTCCGGCCCGTCTCTCTTATCCTTTCTTCTATCTGCCTATATCTCTAGGGTTGGGTGGTCCGATGGAGTCTCAGCCGTGCGTCCCTACGTTTCTCTTTCGCGTGAGAAGAGAATCTACTTTGAGCGAGGTTGTCTCTGCTGAGTGTATCAGCAGATTACGTAGTGTGAAGATGACTATGTTTATAGCTGAGGAATCTTTTGTATTCTACGTGACACTTTTTGACTGAAGGAATTTTGTCAGCGTTTACTTTTAGAACACAGAGGAAGAGTCATTCCATAGATCTCATTATCAGCCTCTCCTCAGCAGCTCCATATCAAAGCGCACACTTAAAGCCATCCGAGAAATACAAGTACTTGTTGCTACTACTATGACCACGCACTACATCACCGCCATAAGGCCTATTAAGTCTTTCAATATATGGTGAACCACATATAGTCGTTTTGCACCATATCAAATGTGCAACAATGCACCTCTATTAGCTGGCCTAACATGAGCTAATTATGGGGCAGTTTTGCTTAATTACTTGTCCGGTGCGTACTGTGTCTAGAAAACACACGACACGAGCTGGACATTATATTACTAGTACGGCGAGCACATCTGTACTTTAGCTATTACTTCTCTAAGCTTTCGGCAAACATTATGTTAGTAAGTACTTATTGTTCAATTACTGCTTATAATCTCTACACCTTTAAATCTCTCTTTTCTTGGGTCCACGACTCTAGCACAGTGCCTACCTATCCTTCACCATATCGTAGTCTATCTATGGAGCACGGTGTACTTTAGTAGTATATTATTCATACTAGGTAGGATAAAATCCTTACACTACCTTCTTAATGTAGCTACTTAAGGATTTATCATTGCTCTACTTGTCTGCCCAGCGACAAGAGCTGATTGAGTCCAGTGAAATCTAATTTATGATGAGGAGGTCCACTTTAATGGCATCACTTTTCCACTATTCTCTTCCAGTAGAATCTAGTAGGAGAGCGCCAACTTTAGTATCATCTGCAAACTTAGAACCTTACATTTAATGTCCCTGGTCAAAATCAATTTATATACTAATTTAGAGGAACAATAGGTGGCCCCAGCACTGAACCCCCTTGTTTCGTTACGACCTCATATCCTCAGCCTGCACATCATGGGTTTCCCTACCATGATGACGTTATCTATTACGCAATACTCACCCGCGAGTTTATAGTTGTTACAGCACTGTTTTCGAGTTCTCTACAAACCATAATGCCTTTATAATACGCAACCATGGGTATCGCGGAGCTCGGACCTCTGATATACCGACAGTTGGCGAAAGTATACTTTTTTCATTCACAGCCATTATAGTGGTTGGCGTGAAACGGCTTATGCAATTATAGCTTTACTTTATAGCTTATCTAAATCTATAGCAATATCTACTTGGCATTCTTCCTCGAGGTCGATGCTAGAGTCAACACCTGTATTCCATAAATTACTAAAAGGTTTGTCTGACATGACCTACCTCTTCTAAAACCATGCTGAGAATCATGACATGACCCATCCTTTCTAAATATTTCTCTATATGACCTTTCATTAACACTTTCTTTATCGTCAAGGAACCTCTTAAACTATAATAATTCAGATTAGTGATGCATACGACAGATCCACAACTCGAAATTTCTCGCAATATCGCTTGGCATCAATACTATCACACTTTCTTATCACATAACACTGGCAGCAGGATCAGTAATGCCATTTCGCAGTCAATTTCTGCGTAGACCTTCCTGCTTACCAGAGATGTTGATAGGATTCGCTTTATATCTTTTATCATCAAATCTCAAAGAGTGGTGCTGTAAGTGCAGGATATTGATTCAGCGATGCCATGTCAAGAACTCCAATATATCAGTCACTACGCAAAACTATTTATCTTAAATCTTCACATCAGTAAATCACATCGCAGTAAAATAGCATTAAAAATGGTTGACCATTATTCCTTATCTGAACTCACTAAATCTTCATCAATTTTAATTGGACAATTGTCCTAATTCTTACTTTTAAATTTATAAAAGCTAAAAACTTCTCAGTATTTCTTATTACTATATCCTTGGCCTAATTAATGCTTCTGCCCCCTCTTCTTCTATATCAGTCTCTTTTCTTATTTGATTTTTGGGTGAGAGCTATGAAAGGTCTACATATGCTTCACTGTTGTTCCTGACAATGTTATCTAATATGAATGGCATATGCTGTGCC
This sequence comes from Trachelipus rathkii, assembly GCA_015478945.1. NCBI lineage: Eukaryota > Metazoa > Arthropoda > Malacostraca > Isopoda > Trachelipodidae > Trachelipus > Trachelipus rathkii. Next base: position 29,717 of record JABUQX010088094.1, read on the forward strand.
CTGAATGTCGACTTGACCCCTTGGAATATTTGTTCACAAACATCAGTCATGCGCCTTTTTTCTATGCATCTGTATATGCTTTTTTCTCTATCTCATCATACGCTTACGCACACACCAACGGCGTTTTCTCTTTGTCTTACACTCTGAGATGTGATTTACTCCTCTTTATCAGGAACATCATAGACAACAGATAATCATTAATAACTGTGGTGGCTCTATATAAAATAGAGTGTCCGGCATCACATCGGATTAAACAGTATGGTCAATATAAACTAAACTATTATCAGGACACGCTAGTTTCTCTAGTCCTCGTGAACTTTTATAACGTCATGTCTTCACAAATCTCGCGTAGAAATCCGCAGCACTATAGTGGCCAAGATGCTACACGACAGGGGTCTTCATGGTTTTACATTTAGTCGTATCACTTGAGAGAGACAATTTGGGTCGGACAGCACTATTACTTCCAATAGACTAATATCACTATTTATAGTCATAATATGCAAAAAGAGGTGTTTAATAAAGTGATCTACGTGAGTATACTATTATCTTATTACACAAATACTTATTTGATGCACATCAGTTACTATATATTATATATATAATATATTAAGGATAGTATATGATATATATATATATTTTATATATATAATCCTCCCTCTCTCTATTTCTTAATCCCTCATTTTTCCTATGTATCCCAGAAAAGAAGGGGCACTTTCCCAATATCTGGCTCTCTATATGTTCAGTCCATATGCGGATAGGGCTTGTCTGCCGAACAAAACACACAGACAGACACCAAATATGTTGCAACATTTGATTGGCAGTCTAATTTGTTTCGAAGCCGGCTACGTCAAAGGGGGTGGGGAGGCCCATCCCCGTAAAATTTTAAAAATGACTTAGAAGCTGAAAATTGGTGAAGTGTATAGAAGAGATAAATGAAATAGAATGGCTAGGTTAAATGTTAAATTTATTGGCGAACCATATGAGAGCCGGGAGCCGGAAAGCTGTGGTTGCGGGTGGTGCTACGGATATTATGGAATTTCTGTTGTCTCCCACCACCATATGATGTAGTGATAACAAATAGGGTGTCTACATAATGTTTTCATGTGTGGGTGTTATGAATTCATTTTTGAGAAGTTTCAGGTTGGCATACTTGATTCTTCCTAGCTTCTAGGCAGCGGACATGTCCTACATCTGTAGAATACACCTCGTATTTAAATGCCTACCCTATGTTATATATGTATGTCGAGAGGTCGGATTGGTAATTGTGTATATAAGGTGTTAGGGATGCTTCCCTTCTACCAGTTAGTACCCAACCCTTTTCTTAAGTCACGTCACCAACATGTCCTAATCGTCGAAAAATACACCTAATAGTTAGTGTCTGCCCCTAATTTTGAGGGTAATGAAGGAGTTCGATGGTGGTGTATTAGAAAGTTGTTTTGATAGTCTCTTCCTTCTACATTGACCCCCCTTTAGTCGGCTTAGCCTTTTGATGTTTTGGCCCTTGATATCTTCGGTCCTTAGGCCTTTGATATTTTTTTTTCGCCGTGTTGTGATACCGTCATCAAGCCTGAATTGACCTTTCATAAAAGTTCTGAGGGATTAAGGCGAGATAAGTTAGACACATTTCTGCACCTTTGTTTGGACTGTCCTTAAACATGAAGGTATGTAGGGGATTCTGGCCCCTGAGACGTTAAGTAATCCCCAGTATGTTACCTGTCCTAAACCTCACACCTACACAACTATCTACTGACACACACACCGGCACAACACACACAACACATCACAGCCCGCTAGGCTACTTATAACACACACACACACTCTCATCATCGCACCACGCCGCAGGAACTACTTAATCAGTACACATACACCCACCAAGAGACACTTAAGCTCACACATGATACCACACCTACACTTACACACGTACAAACTATGACACCTATACCCACATACACACACCCATAGACATTACACACCCACCATAGACACTTTCACTTACCCATAGACACTTACACTCAACCATAGACACTTAAACTTACACACTAGCCCATTTACACCTACACTCACACACACACACACACCAACAACAACCACACAACACATAACACACAACACACACCCACTCAATATTTTGATGCCTCAACTGTGATGCCTCAGCTTGATGTCACATTTGTTGATGCTCAGCTTTGATGACTCATCTTTGATGCCTCAGCTTTGATGACTCTCTTGTTAGCTTGCTGTGTGGATGGTGGGTGTCTGCGTATTATTGGCCTGACCTATTTTGCTTCTTTGTGGTATGGCCGGACGGGGGAAAAAAAAAGGAAGAGGGAAGGAGGAAATAAAAGAAGAAGAAAGAAGAGAAGAAGAAGAAGAAGAAGAAAGAAGAAAGAAAGAAGAAGAAGAGAAGAAAAGAAGAAGAAAAGAAGAAAGAAGAAGAAGAAGTCTCATATGACGTAGCATATGAGCCGAGCCGGACCGGAGCGAGCCGGAGTTTGTGATGGCGGAACCAGACTGAAATTCTGGCTCCAGTTGCATATTGAGTCAATTGAGATGTTTTTATATATATATATTTTCCATAAACATCAGAATTCCGAATTTTTGGGTTTCGTACCCCCAAATGAGTTCGAGGAACCCCCTTTTGAGTGATCCTCAGACTGGAAAAAAGAAAATTACAAGTACAGGACAAGAGAAAAGATGAAGGAAGGAAATAGAGTTTCGTAAGATTAAGAACAAATGAGTCATTGGAGCTATCGGTATCGGCAACCGTGCAGGCCGTGCGGTGCCGAAGTTAGTAAATATGTGGCTTAATCACACTAATAATATTAGTGTGTTTAATACTACAATCTTCAGTGATGTAATATGAATAACTAGTTCCAATACACTACAAGATATTCATAGGGACAAACACAAATTGAGATGGGGGCCAACCCAAATGTGGTTTTTACCCTTTGTAAAGTGAAAATTTTAAAGGATATAGTTAATTTTAAGCTAAGAACTTACGCTCTATCAACAGCCCATGTTGCATAAATATACTGGTAGCAACAGCCCTATGTTGTACAAAATATAATATGCACACTAAAACAGAGAACTTAAAGTGGTTCTCTCTTAGCCATACACAATGCTATACATATGTTGTACAACTGAGATATTCAAGTCAAAACTTGCACTCGACTTGTTTAATGTATGCTATATCAAGGCCTATATAGAGATGTGTGTATGTGTATGCATGTGTATATGTGTATGTGTGTGTTTGTGTATGTTTAGGTAGAGGTCGTATACACATAGTCTTACATTTTTATCATTCAAACTGAGGTTTTTATTTATAGAAAGCTTTCTTTTGGGGATAAAGTGTGAGAAGTTTAAAGTTAAAGTTGGAGATAAAAGGTTAAAGTTAAAGTTAAAATTTTCATGTCGAAGGATAAATTTATATTTTCATCGTATTAAATACAAATGTTTTTTCGAAAAACAAAAATTGTCTTTTGATGAAAAACATTTTTGTTTTTTGAAAAAAAATCATTTCTTTTGATGAACACAACATATAACATTGTTTTGAAAAAACATTTTTAAAAAAAACAATTTGTTTCTAGAAAAAAGTTTGTTAAATTTCCACGAA
>JABUQX010088095.1:0-17500 GCA_015478945.1 Trachelipus rathkii
AATATTTGGCGAGGGTGGTAAAGAGTACAGGCCGATGTTTTTCTTTTTCATATAGCATATATGATTATACATAACAAAACATATCAAAACCTGAACTTTAAAGAGCAGTAAACTGCAAACCACCTAACATATATGGTATCCTATGATGCAGAGTTTAAAACTCAACCCCGAATTAATGGATCGACGATGGAAGTAAATCGTTTCGACCTAATCAACATTATTTTTAATACTTTGTCCGAAACAAATTTTCCTCTTTTTCGTTTGTAAGGTTTTTACAATACAGAAAATATATCCCGAGACGTTGCTCTGTCCCGGGCTGCCAAACGTTCGATGCGTAAAAAAGTACGATATTTTTTTATTTTTCTACTTTTATATTTTGTATTTTTTAAAGTTGATTTTTATCCTTTGCTCATCAGATTAGATTTTCAAATTAATAATTAGTATCATATAAATACAATATCTGAAAAAAGTTAAAAAAAAATACATTTATCTTGCCAAAAATGGAAACTTCATTAAGGAATATATATATATAAATGATATATATATTATAATATATATTATATTATATATTTATATTAATATTATATATATATCTATATATATATATATATAAATATATATATATAATATATATATAATATATATAATATATATATATATATATATAGTATATATAATATTATTATATATTAAGTAACTTATATATATATATTATATATAGCCATAATAATAGGCCCAAATAATAGAACGCTTTGCATTCAGTTTGAAATTTTCTTGCGCTTCTAGAAAATTGAGTCGTATCGGTTGAACTCGTGGAGGTCAGTACGACGCGACTAAGATGGCTCTCTCTCCTCTCTCTCTATATATATATATATATATATATATATATAATAAATATATATTATATATATAATATTATATATTATATATATATATATTATATATATATAATATATAATATATATATATATATATATTAAAGTCCGTTTTTATTATTTAAAACAACGAACACCCTAGAGTAGACCCCATAGATATCAGTTGTCGGGGTCTCTCGGCCTCTTAGGTGAACGACGGGGAGGACTTCGTCCCGCTCTGTCCCCCATTGGGCTCTAGCCCCCTACTAGATATATATATTTATTAAGGGGAGACTCATAGCAAAATCTTAAAACTATTCCAAACCGGAATAAAGGTAAATGTTTTTTTTGATGAACAACATAATATCTTTAATTTTATGAAAAAAAAATAAACAAAAAAAAAAAAACTTGGTTTTGGTTTTGAACAGTTTTAGTGTGAACGAGGAATTTTTTTTTTTTTTGAAATTTTCACAATTTAGGCACTATCTGACTCTTTAATTCAAAGATTATTTTCAATTTTTTTTGCACCAAAATACTCCAATTTAGTGTGGTAAAAAATTTTATTTAGAACCTTATTGAAAAGTTGTTTTTTTTTAAAAAAAAAAATTACAATTCTGAAAAGTACTGTCAAAATTTTTGAACAGAAAATAGTCAACCATGGCTGACACCACCTACGTTCTACCAAAACATTTAATGTAAACGTCAGTTTGTTTACACGTTTATATTTGTGAGCTTGGTACCAAATTTGAAGAAAATAAATCTGTTCGTTTTTTATTAAGAATTTTTTTTATATCTCATGTAAGGAAAAAAATGAAATATGCTAGGAAAACACAAATCAACATTTTGCAAAGGGTTTTTTGATGACGCAAAAAAAAAAAAAAAATTTATTGCGTATTATATATATTTTAATATATATATAATATCATATATATATTATAGATATATATTATATATATATATATATATATATATAATATATATATATATATATATGATATATATATTATATATATATATATATATCTATATAATATATATATATATTATATTAGGTTCTAAGGCAACCTCTATTGATTTAAAAAAGTTACAGTTTCAAAGCTGACGTGAATGTTCGAAGCAGGTGACTTGAAAACTATCTTTTCCGAGATGTCTTCTTTTTGGAGAGGGCGGATCGGATAGTAGTAAACCTTTTGTACATTGTTAACGGGACGACGCTGTTTGGTCGACGTTTGGTTCCTGGCGCGAACGTGAAATTTTTTCGTCTTATTATTGCAAAATTGTCGCAACAAGCATATTGAAATATTCGTGTGCGCATGTCGGCGTTCCTTGACTTGGTCTGTGTCTCCTTGTGTAAAACACATTGCGAAAACCCCTTGAAGAAGCCGCTATGATAGCACCCAGCAGGACGGTTCCAACCCAACCGAATACGAGCATTTCCTAAATATATAACCTCTCTCACTCGCTACGAAAATCACTAGTGTGCTATTTTCAATAAGTTCTCACTAACGAAGGCTCTATCAACTCCCTGCAAATGAGAGGCAGGATATAGATACTACCGCAGACTCGTTCATCACTCCAGATGTACAATTTTGAAAAAACTTTCGAGATGCCTTTTTTCTGGGGAGGTGGAATTCGGCAACTAGTGAGGTTTTAGAGCCACCTCTTACCATTCCTTTGACCTTTCTTTGACGTTCTTTGACACATTGTTTCCGTGTATCCACTTTCCTCGGCTAGCGCCATGCTTCACCCCAGAGAATATGCCGTGTAGCCCCAGCAGAGTTTCCAATCACCCTTCTTTGTGAATTTAAAAGTAAGTGTTGAGTTTCAACAGCTGATTGAACTCTCACTCAGGGACATTTGCTATGTCCGCCATATACACACATGCCCTGAGATATCTTCTCTCCCCTGCGCGCGCTTAAGGACACAAGAGTTCAGCGAGTCGCGACACTTCCTTTCATTCCGAATGATTCGCATCCAAACTATAAGTTTTAAAAGGGAAGTGCCCTTCCTTAAATATGGATAGTCGACGTGCACTCTCCTGGCTACAGCCAGTGAATGCTCTCTCGTGAGGCGGAGTGCACCCCCCCGCATGTTTCGCTACAGTGAATCTAGTTCGAAGTCTGCTCGACAGCGAAATGGTTTTTCGTTTATTGCAAATTTGTCGTAAAGAAGCTTTTGGTGCGCCTGTTGGCGTTTCGTTGACCTGGTCGGTTTGGTCTGTTACTCATGAGCCCACTCCTGAAGATGCCGTGTAGCCCAAGTTAGGGGTGTGATTTTCCAAACCATCCTTCTGGTGGTGATTTTAATAAGTATCGCGAGTTTTCAAAAGCAGTGAAATCGGAGCAGTAAATTAAAAACTGTAACGAAATACCTTTTTTTTCTGGGGTGTCGGATCTGACTTTAGTGGTTTAAAACCTCATGGTACATTGTCTAACAGCGACGCTGTTGTCTCGGATGGGTTCGCATCCATGCGTTGGCTGACGCGATATAGACTGATTTTTTCTTGGCCCCGTACGGTTATTAAATGCAAATTTTGAATGCTCCTTTACCCAGTAGACAAGCACATCTATATGTTTAAACCTAGTAGTGACGCGTCCATATCGTCTGTAGCCTGACTGGTTGGCCGTATGTTATGTGGCTTCTAGCTTCTGTGATATTATACCATAGTCGTGTGAGAGCAAGAGGCTCTTACACTAATTAAATCGCGTAGTACAGGAAGAGGGGGCGCAGAATGGGTCAGAGGTGTGTTAGAGCCTCTATCTCTTTTCCGAAGGCGTTTGTCAGTGTTTCCTCCAACCACCCCTACTTCCTTTTCGATGGACTTTTGGATACAGCATACCTATTAACTCGCACAATCGTCTGGCAAGGAGCAGTTGATATCGTGAAGGCGAAAGAGATATAGTGAAGAGAAGAGCAAATGCCTGAGATATAACTGCTCTATATAATATTTGAGCTATATCTTTTATCTGATTAGGTTATAGAAGTTATAGCTAGAATCGTAAAATATATAGTCTATATATGAGTAATAAGACACTCCTTTTTATTTATTGATTTATACAAATTTGGTTATTATTGATTTTTACATAATTTTATAAACAGGCGATCGCTATAAAAGGTTTGTGTACGTATTGCGTTTCTTGATAGTCCTTAGGCATAGATAGTATAGAATATATATTATTCATCGTTCGTATAATTATATTAGGCAAATTTATAACTATCGCAACTAAGTATATATATACATTTTTTAGTGTACTCCATGTCGTACGTGTTAATTACATATATAACTTGGAAGAGGAGATGAGAGATAGGACCTTTTTGATTACAGTCTAAGCAGTAACAACTAGCTATATTACGTGTAAAACTGAATTAATCTCCAAATCATAGCGTGGCTTGACTTTGGTTGGTTGCTGCCTGTAAACCAGGAGCAACCCATCAAAATGCCGTTTAGCCCCAGCAGAAGTTCTATATCTATACTTTATATATGTACCTCTTATTCCAGACCAAGTTTCACACTACTTTACATTAGCACAGGTAATAGCAAACCGTCATGTAAGACCCTTGCACACTCAAGACTTATTCCCTTTGCCTCCACTAAGGATTTAATTGCACCATTTAAATTGCACCACCATCTTTCCCTTCCATTCAACAACTTTCATTACGACATTCTGCAATCCATACGTTTTCCTTTTTCTTTCACCATATATCCTAAATATTTGAACTCAGACATTTGTTCCAGCTTCTCACGCCATCTAACATAACCTTTACACAGAGAACATCCTCACTCAAAACCCATAACCTTACCTCTATTTCTACCGGTTTTTACTTTCAAACCCCCTCCTTTTACACACATGGCCAAGTCTCTCCTCTTTTTACTAAATCCTCTGCCAAAAGCTTTTTCAGGATTCACCACACTAAACTAAATCATCCGCATATAATTAATAGGTAGGGCACCCTCCACTGCTCTTCCATTTTCTCCATTACTCTAACACCATCCCTTTCTACCTCACCCCACCTCTGATTCTTTCAAACCCCATCCTAATATATATAATATTATATATATTATAATAATTATATATATATATATATATATATGTATATATATATTATATATATATATATATATTATATAATATATATAATATATATATAAATATATTATATATATATATTATATATATATAAATTAATATATATATATATAATATATATAATATACTATATATATATATATATATATTAATATATATATAATATATATATATATATATATAATATATATATATATATATTATATTATATATATTATATATATATATATATTCTTTTTCAATTGAATCCAAATACAAGATTTTTTGAAATATATTCTTTTACAACCGAAAGGAAAAATAGATAAATTTATTTTTCTCCGTGCTCCCCGGCTCCAACTCCGGACCTTAGTTTCTGCACTGTTGAGGAATTGTGCAGTTACTTCTGGCCCAATAAATTTTCAGGTACAAAAAATATTTTTTGTAAAAAAATTATTTATGCCCAAATTCCGGTTTCCGTTTCGTATCTCCGGGCTGCGGAGCTTCCAGATCCGGCGGGGGGCCTGGATCCGACTAATGTTCTGCACTATTGAAAATTGTTTAGCACGTCTTATAAGCTAATAAACTTTTCGACGCGAAAAAAAATATTATAGGAACAAAATTTTACCCAGAATCCGGCTCCGTTTCCGACCCCGGATCCGGATCCGACTAAGGTTTCTGCACTATTTGAACAATGCTCAGCACGTCTTCCGGCAAATAAATTTTTATCTAAAAAAATATTTTATAGAAAAATTTATAAAACAGAGATCCGGCTCATTATCCCGCTCCGTTTACCGGACCCTTGGATCCGGCATCCCGGACTAAGGTTTTTGAACTATTTGAAAATTAGTCAGCAAGTCTTCTGGCAATACATTTTTCAACTAAAAATATTTTCTTGAAAAATATTTATTAGCAAGATCCGGCTCCGGATTTGATCCGGATTCTGACTCCGGATCCATCAAAGGTTTCTGCACTGATTTAAAAATTGGTTCAGCCCATTCCCTTCTCTTTCAATAAAATTTTTCACTAAAAAAAATTATTTCTTTAAAAAAAATTTCCCTTACCTCCGGATCTGGCTCCGGTATCGGCTCCGGCTCCGGCTCCGGATCTGACTAGGTGTCTGTACTAATTAAAAATGTTTAACACGTTTTCTGGCAATACATTTTTTCGCCTAAACAAAAGATATTTTTTTGACAAGGAAATTTATATCTAAGGATCGTGGTTCCGTCTTATTGCCTCGACACCGGCTCCGACGTTTCGGTTCGCGTTTCGGATCAGGAACTAAGGGTTTCTGAAACCTATTTTGAAAAATTGTTCAGCACTTCTTCTATCAATAAATTTTTCACAAAAAAAATATTTTTCGAAAAAAAATCATACTCCGGCTCCGACTTCGACTCCGGCTCCGACTCCGACTCCGAATCCGGATCCGATTAAGGATTCTGCACTATTTGAAAATTGTTCAGCAAGTCTTCTGGAATAAATTATTCATCTAAGAAAATTATCTTCTTGAAAAATTTATACCAAGGATAAGGCTTCGAATCTGGATCCTATCCGGTAAATTGACTAAGGTTTCTGCACATTTGAAATTTTTCAGTACGCTTTTTCCCCCTTAAAATTTTTCACTTAAAAAAAAAATATTTAAAAAAAAAAAAAATTCATACCCAGGATCCGGCTCCGGCTCCGGCTCGGCTCCGGATCCGGATCCGACTAAGGTTTCTGAACTATTTGAAAATTGTTCAGCACGTCTTCTATATATAAAATTTTCACCTAAAAAAAATATTTTTCGAAAAAATCATACTCTGGCTCCGACTCCATCTCCGACTTTGAATCCGGCTCCGACTCCAAATCCGGATCCGATTAAGGATTCTGCACTATTTGAAAATTGTTCAGCAAGTCTTCTGACAATAAATTTTTCATCTAAGAAAATTATTTCTTGAAAAAATTTATACCCAGGATCCGTCTCCGAATCCGGATCCGGACCTGACTAAGGTTTCTGCACTATTTGAAAATTGTTCAGTGCGTCTTCTGGCATTAAATTTTTCACCTAAAAAAATATTTTTTGATAAAAAAAAAAAAACAGTTCGGCTCGGCTCCGGCTCCCGGCTCCGGCTTCCGCCCGGCTCCGGCTCCGATCTTCAATTTCGACTTCCGGATGATCTGATGAAGTCTGTTTCTGCAACTATTTGAAAATTGTTGTTAGCACGACTCTGGCAATAAATTTTTTTCATCTAAAAAAATATTCTTTTGAAAAAAAATTTTTATACTATTGCACCGGCTCATACTCTGGCTCCGACTTCGACTCTGGCTTCGAATCCGGATCCGGATCCGACTAAGGATTCTGCACTATTTGAAACCTGTTCAGCACGTCTTCTAGCAACAAATTTTTCATCTAAAAAAAAAAATTTTCTTAAAAAAAATTTATACCCAGAATCCGGCTCCGAATCCGGCTCCCGCTCCGGATCCGGATCCAACTAAGGTTTCTGCACTATTTGAAAATTGTTCAGCATTTCTTCTGGCAATAAATTTTTAACCTAAAAAATACTAAAAAATATATTTTTCGAATAGAAAAGAAAAATCAAACGTACGCCACCGGCTCTGACCTTCGGGCTCCCCACTCGACCTCTCTGCGCTCCGACTCGGATTCCGGATCCGAAAATTAAGGATCATGCACTATTGTTTGAAAATTGTTCAGATACGTCTCTGGCAATTAAAAATTTTTCACCTAAAAAATATTTTTTTTAAAAAAAATTCATTAAAAAAACTCCAGCTCCAAGCTCCAGCTCCGGCTCCGGCTCCGGCTCCGGTCGGCTCCGGCTTCGGGATCTGACTGTCTACCTTTGGCTCCGGATCTGCTAAGTTTCTGTACTACGTTTGAAAATTGTTTTCAGTTTTACGTCTTCTGGCATTAAATGTTTCAAAAAATATATTTTTAGGAAAAAAAAAAATTATTACCCAGGCTCCGGCTCCGGCTCCCTCTCCACTTCGGTTTCAGCTCCGGATCCGAATAAGGGTTTCTGCACTATTTGAAAATTGTTTTTTTATCAGATTTCTAAACAAGCTCGTTTTTTTCCGGAAAAAAAAAAAAAAATTCATACCCGGCTTCGTCTTCCGTCTCCGGATGCGTTCCGGACTCCGACTTCGACTCCGCGCTCTGACTTCAGGATTCCGGATCCGGATGCCGACTTAAGGATTCTTTTACTATCGAAAATTGTTCAGCACATCTTTTGGCAATAATTTTTCATCTAAAAAAAAAATTATTTTCATGAAAAAAAAAATATACCCAGACTCCGGCTCGGCTCCAGGCCTCCGGCAAATTCCGTTTCCGGCTCCGACTCCGGATCGGCTCCGTATCCATTTATTTGACTGAGTAAAACCCGAAGAATGAGCTAGAGGTTGTGAGAATATGAAAAAAAAAATTAGATTTTCTATAATAAAAATAAAACGTTTTTGATCCTAAACCTGGAATTGCAAATTTTGACTGGAATTGAAATTTTTAGTTCGACACCTCCTCTAAATTAAAATTTCTGTACTAAAAAACTATTTTAGAATTTGTTAAAAAAATAATTTACACCATGATGTTCAGGAGGAATTTCTCTATTTAGATAATTAAAAAAAAATGTGAAAATTTTGATTTGCTTTCAAAAAGTAGGGGGTCCAGTTATGAAGTCTTTCCCCTTAAGGGTCGAGGGTCCCCCGTCGTCCCCCAGTAGGCCGACAGACCCCGACAACTGATATCTTTGCGGTTTCACCTAGGGTATGTTCGTTAGTTTACATTATTAAGCGACTCTATATTATATATATATATATATATAAAGCTATATATATAATATATTATATATATATATATAAATTATAGTTATATAATATATATATATATATATATATATATATATGAGATGTGGATATATATATATATAATATATTATAGAGAGAGAGAGAGAGAGAGAAGAGAGTAGAAGAGAGAGAATGAGTCATCTTATCGCGTCGTACTGACTCCACGAGCAACGATAGCACTCTGTTTCTCGAGCGCAAGAAATTTCTACTGATCACGTTCTACAATTATTGGCATATATAATATATTATATGATATATATATATATTTATACTATTATAATATATATAATATATATATATTATATATAATATATATAATATTATATATATATATATATATATATATATTTATATTATATATATATATATAATATATGTATATATATATATTATATATATATATAATAGATATATAAAAAAAAAAATTATTAATATGATATTCATATATAAAAAAATATTCAGTATACATTTATAAATATATATATATATATAATATTTTTTTAAAATATACATAATATATATACATATATTTATTTTGTATAATTTAATATATTTAATATTTATATATATATATATATATATATATATATATATATATATATATATATATATATATATATATATATAATATATATATATATATTATAACAATATATATAATATATAATTAATTATATATATATATATATATAATATATATATATATATATATATATATATATATTATATACTATATATATATATATATAGTATATATATATATATATATTACGGTTATATATAAAATATATATAGTATATTATATAATATATAATATATATATATATTATATATATATATATATATATATATATATATATATATATATATATATATATATATATACAAAGTTACTTAAAGCCCACACGGAACGGGAGGTCGGATAAAAAAAAAAAATTTTCCGTATCCTCTATGATGATTTTTTTTCCCTATGTACTAGGGGTGAAATGAGGTTAGGTGAGGTTAGGTTAGGTTAAGTTAGGTTAGGTTAGGTCACTCCTAGGAAAATTCTTTTTTTTTTCATTTCATATAAAACAAAGGTTTCGTTACCCTTCCAAATTCATTTTCTTTCTTTTCCGTTTTCTTTTGACCGCAAGACATATTAACAAACAATACATATTCCATTAACAATTTCGCAGCGCAAACTAGAACACAAAATAAACAATAAAATATTTTTTTTTTGGTTTAATAGTATTCATTTCACCCTTAGAAATGTTTAATTTTAATTATACTTTAGTTTTATATTCAGTAAATTTATTAATTTATAGTATTTTCGTGTGGGCGTTAAGTAATATATATATATATATATATATATATATATTATATTATATATATATATATTATATATATATAATATATATATATAATATAAGATTTTATAATATATATAATATATATATATATTATATATATATATTATATATATATATATATATTATTATATATATAAAGTTATCCCAAATTTTGAAATTAAAATATGGCTGTTATATAAATATAGGTTAGCTATTTGAGAATATGTTTTATTATTGTAAAATTAACAAAAATAAATTGTAGTATTTTTCAGTTTTAAATGTTATATTAAATTTTTGGAATAACCAAAATTACAATATGAACTATTAAATATGGTAGATTAATGTTTGATGTCTTATTTATGGGTGTATTGCACCTAATGAAAATTATACAATATATTTCTCTCTCTCTCTCTCTCTCTCTCTCTCTCTCTCTCTCTCTCTCTCTCTCTCTCTCTCTCTCTCTCTCTCTCTCAGAAGCAGTTGTGATCCGGAGTCGGTTCGGTAAACCTTTTTAGTTAATTCTGTAACTGTGTGAATAAACTGGAAAGCAAACTGGCAGCTAACCTTTATGACAAAGCAGAGAACTGATTGGTAAAATATTGGCAACTCGCACTGTTTAAAAGTATTTTACATTAAAAAATGAAAGAAAAGAAAACCTTTTGAATAATGACAAAGTTAAAATGTGAAGACCAATTTTAATTTCGATTTAACTTTCCATTGAATGTTTTCACTTTTCACAGATTTGTTCATAGTTCAGTGAACCATAAAACGAATGTATTTATTTATTTCTAAGAATCAGATTTATTGAATCAAAACTATTATAAAACTTTAAACGTTTAAAATCTACATGCAATATCATATGTAATTCTATTATATTATTATTATTATTATTATTATTATTATTATTATTATTATTATTATTATTATTATTATTATTATTATTATTATTATTATTATTATTATTATTATTATTATTATTATTATTATTATTATATTATTATTATTATTATATTATTATTATTATTATTTTGTTTCTTATTGTTCTATTTATTAATATGTATTATTATTGTTCTAATATTATTATAGTTATTATGTATTATTTATTATTCAATTATTATTATTATTATTATTATTATTATTATTATTATTATTATTATTATTATTATTATTATTATTATTATTATTATTATTATTATTATTATTATTATTATTATACAAAATTTTTAAAATATTTCTAGTAGTTTCTTAATTAAAATCACGAAAAGATTTTATACTTAATTAAAGTTAATAAAATTTATCTATATTTAATTGATTTTAATTTAATAACAAAATTATTAGTAGTTTAATAATAATTGGATAATTTAATAATTGGAAAGTTTAATAAATTGGAAATCTTTAAAAGTACTTTTCGGTTAAAATAAATTTAATTAAACGTAAAAAATAATTTGCTATAACTTTTATTTATTTTTTTATGAAAAGGAAAAAACCAACAAAAGTTACTTTAATTGAGAAATTATTATTTTAATTGCTTGCATTTTTAAAAACCTTAATTTCACATTTATTTAACTTTACATAACGTTAAAAATATTGGCCATGCTTGAAGAGTACCACCAGACTTTGAAATTGGAGCCTTATCTAGACTAAAATTAAACGACAAATCATTTTCATGGTCAAAGCCAAATTTCTGACGTTTGCTTTATAGTGGATCATCAAAAACATCTTTTATAACGTGATCATTTTATTTTTCACTTTTAATAAATGAAGCATTTTGGTTAAGAAAATATTTCTATTTTTTTTTATATATATTTAAATATTTACTAAATTATAATTTGGAAACATAAAGATATCACAACAGATCATTTTTGCTATCCGTATATTCTCACTTGTATTGATATTATGGCATTTAGTGCAATAAAAAAAGTGTATTTGAAAAAATTTCGTACTTTTTTAATGGGAAATAATAAATTTGATAAAGTATAATGAGTTTCAGGAACTATGCTTGAACCGGAAACGAATTTGAACATTTGTATATATTTTAAACGATTAACTGACAGTTTATGTTTGATATATATTCCAAGAAGAATAAGTAAGGAAGAGATTCCTTTAATAATCTTCCTAAATTAATTAAAAAAAATTGGTTATGCTACTTGGATAAAAAAGAAAAAAAGAAAACCTTTTGTGTAATAGCATTTTAAGGCTAGCTGATATATTTGAAATAAAAAAATTTACAAAATAATATGATTTAAAAAAAATATCTATGTATTTTGCATGCGCTCAAGCTTAAATTATTAACCGAGAAGAATCAAAAAATTAAGTATTGTGAAAATGTAAAAATTGTAATTTTAAAACTTTAATTTTTAGATAACTACTATACTACTTACTCTATACTGATCTTACTTACTTTTATAACTATTACTATATCTTGATCTATATTGTATTGTACTTCATATAACGATTGGTACTATTTTCAGTAATAATGTTAATTAATAATTAATAGATATTAAAATTATAAATTATTATCATTATTAATAATTACATATAATATTTTGATAAATATATATTATATTTAATAATTAATAATATAATGAATATATGTATCGAATAATTTGAATGTATATAATGAATATGAATTAATATATGTATATATATTGATATTATTCTGAATAATATTTAAATATATTAATTAATATAAAAAAATTAATAATTATAACTTAATTGAAATAGTTATTTATGATAATTAATAATTATATAATTGTTTTGTACTTAATATGTAATAATATAATTGTTAAATTAGTCTAATTTTTAAATAAATTTGAATATAATAATAATAATAATAATTATTAATATAATAAATATATAAAGAATAATAATTAATTAGATAAATAGATTTATAATTATAATTATTTGAAAAATGTTAATTATTATTAATTAAATATCTGAAGAAGTTAAAAAAATCATATGTAAATGAGTGATAATTAGTATATAGATAAATATAGTAATAATAATATAATTAATAATAATAATTAATATGTTATATGTTAATAATAATGATAAAAATATATATGAGTATATAATGAATAATTATATATTATATATAATAATATTATAATATAATATATATTAATTATATATATTTATATAATATAATATATAATTTATATTGATTTATATATATAATAATAAAGCAAAAAATAATAATTATGAAAATTACTTATTAATATAATAATAATAAATAGATATAATATTAATATACAACATAATTAATTATATATAAGGACCTATAATAATAATGAATATATAATAATAATAATAGTATATATAATGATATTAGTATATGAATATAATATGAATAAGATAATATATATAATAAAAATGAATATGGATAATATAATTGATAGATTATCTAGTATTATATATATCATAATTAGATGAATAATGGTGTTTTGACATGAATAATCAAGTATAATGATAATAGGATAATTAAATTTAAGTTTGGATTTTGAGACTCGGAACTGGGTTCTTGATGATGGATTGAAGGCAAATATAATATTCTGAGTTTCGGAAATATTATTATCCTTTAAAAATTTTGAATGAGTTTATATACCACAAAGAATTTGGAAAGTATTCTTAAAAAACTAGTTTTTGGGATATAGGTATAATATCTTAGAGTTATACCAGGGTAAATGATGGTTTGTTCTTGGTCTATGAATTATATTGTGTGACTGCTCTTCCAAAATGTTTCTGTTGAGTGATAGCTGTGAAACTGATTAAATTTAAGAGAGTAATCCAACAAAAATTTATTAATAAATAATGTAACTAATAGATCTTTTGTGTTGTCTTTCCCTCTCTTTAATACTTATTCTTAATTATTCTATGTGAGATAAAACTTTTGTGCCACTAGATTGATAGACAATTCAATGGGAAAAAAAGTCAAAATAAACAGTTGGACTATACGTATGTAATAAATATATCTGAATATTTAAACAATGGACTAGTTTATGTTATATGTGATATTCGTTTAATAAAGGAAGGTTGGAAAATTAAATTTTAAATAATATCTTTATAGAATTAATAGATTTTATTTTAGTTGAGTGAGTTAATATGAATTTTTAAGATGCCTTTTATTGCTCGAGTGAGTTGAACTTTGAATAAATTTCAATCACCCAGAGCTCTCATTATGAAATAATAGTTTATTTGATTATTTTTGTCTTGGGGTAATAAGTTTAGGTTTTGGAGTCGCGCGTTTTATCAAATAGATGTTCGATTGGTTACAGTTCATTTTGTTTTCATAACAGTCGTAGATTAACCACCTAATCTTACTTAATATAGATTATACTGTAGGTATTTGTTTCCTTTGTGCTACTGACAAAATCCCGCAGTTCCATTCGTGTCTGCAAGATGTGAGTAAATCTCATTATTTGGTCTATGTTTTTTTGTTTGTTGATTTTGTGTGTTTATAAATTTTTTGTACATCGTGTTTGACAAACACGCATTTTTTGATGTGGTGAGATATTCCAACATTGCAGTTTAGTTTTTTGTTAGGGTTATTTCATCATTTTAATGTAATACATATAGGTGAGAATGTTTGGTATCTAGATCTTTTCTTCCTTGAGATCTAGTTACTTTTCTTAATTACGCGCACATCTACAACTTTCCGCTATGGCGCCGAGTTGTTAGATGCCAGAGTGTCTTTCAATATTGGCATTAGGTCGGTATGCTAGGCCTGTTAGATCATCTGTAATTGAAGGTGTGCTTAGGTGTTTTCTGCTATGAAGTAATTATAAGTTGCTTCAATTATAATTGCTTTATAATTGATTGTATTTGATCTGTTAATTTCTATCATAATGTGCTTATGGTTGCTAGCTGCAAGCTTGGAACCTGATACATAAGAAATGTGAGATTATTAATAGCAAATTACGCGTCAAATGCCTTATCTTTTATTATCGTATCTTGGTGTTTTTATCAGAAAGAATATTGTTGAGGAATATTTCAGAGCTAGATGTATAAAAGCATTACTATGCTATGAGTGATTGTCAAGCATTTTGAGCTAAAAGACAGATCTCATTAAAAACTCTTTTAGAATATATAAATATGTTTTTAATTCATTGATTACGTTATATATAATGTTGTAGTGTTATTGTTAGTGATGTTTATTGTATTATACAATTGATGGTGATTTTTTTTATATTGTGTTCTAACTGTGATAAACCACTTTATAATAACGAGCTCCGCTCTGGCATTACATTATAAGAGGTTTCATTATTTATTTCGGTCAATAGATTTTTAGTGGAGGGCATGATGTCCCTATCAATTTCATTGCGCCACGAGTGAGCCTACCCTTGTCCCCCCTGTCCTTACTGTCCCTCGCCCTCTTGTGTACCACTCTTAGCATACTCGTCCTCATATATTAATAAGTTTTATTTTTTTTTATAGAGTTGATTAGTTATTATACTTTATTAATACCTTAAATATAATATAGAATTTATATAACATTTGGACGTTTGGTGAAAAGAGTATAATGATATAAAATTATCTACTACGAAATTTATTATGTGAGTATATGAGATGGGTGAGGAGGGCACATGGATTCCTAAGAATAAGCACAGGATCTAATATAGGAATATCACTAGATATTATGGCAGGTTGACTTATATTTTTTATTTATGACTACTAGTATTAAGTCAGTGTATCACTACCATTTGTACTCTCGGTGAGTGCCTCTCTCCTGAGATAGAGTGTAAATTGTTTGAGATTATGAATATGTCTAATTTTCGAATGTCCTGATCTTCTCTAACCATTATTTTTTGGCATCCAGTGATTAATATTTTGATATGAGATAGTGGTACCTGGAGAGTATTATTAGTGAGTCATAGTGAGAGTAATCTTTCCTAAAAGCGATTGATCATATTTGTGTTTGAAATAATTAATTTAATGTAAGACTAAATTGGATTCATAGTTATTATTCAAACTCGCTTTCATACTCTGTTTTTATAACTTTAGTGTGACATATACTAAAGACGACACAAGTGAAACTTAGAGACCTTAATGACATTTGTTAATCATTTCAGAGGTCACAAACCATTATGAGCAACACACTCTGCTCATATTCATTAGTAAAAAGTATGTTATTAATCTTTAAGTTTTAAAAGTTTTCTTCAACAAATGTAATTTCAACCACTATTATACAAAATTTCAGTTTTTTTATAAAAATAAAAATATTTTGTGTTTATATCTAAAAGATTCCAAATCTTTTCCTTAGAAAAAAAAACTTTTAATAAAAAAAATATCAATAAAATCAATTTTACTACTTCTGCAAATTTCTTCAAATGAAATGCATAAATAATATCAAATAAATAACTAAATTTCACTTCAAACTCAACACAAGACCTGAAGCAACGATAAAAATTTTGAAATTAAGAAATATGAATTTAGATTTTAATTTGTCAAGAAATTTATAGTAATATTTAAAATCGGAGAAATCTATGAGAATTTTTGAAAATCTTTAAATATTTCAAAAATTATTAAAATTTACAAAATAATTTTATTTTAATATTTTAACTTTTGCCAAAAAGGGTAACTCCCATTATATAACTAATATAAATATATTATTTTATGTATTAGGTTAAATAGATAATATATATATATATATATATATATATATAAACTTATTAAATATATAATTATATATATATATTATATATATATATATATATATAATATATATATAATAGGGGTGTTCACCCATAAATACTTAATAGAAGATTCAGAATTTTGTTCAATGCTGTTGCGTACACGTCTCCAAACTACTAAAAAAGTAAAAATTTAATCTGCAGCTTAAATTTGTTTAATTAATTGTGAAATTCAAAAAATTATTTTATATTTAATAGCTTTAAAACTATTTTTTATTTTTTCACAGAATTTGTATTAGTATTGGTAACTATTTATTATTTGTATTTGTATTGGTAACTATTTATTATATAATAATTATTCCCTTTGTTTTTTGATGTTTTTTGATAAATTTTGAAAAAAAATTTTTCAGATAACTTTCGTGACATTTTAATAATTTAAAAAGAAATTAAAGGTGATAAATTTATTAACAAAAAGAATAAAGCTTGAATGGGAATATACATACAAGGACTAACATAACCTAACCTAAACTCAACTTCCCATGTTCTTCCTCCGAAGCCTTTCACATACATTTGTTTCTAACCATTTGAATGCGTGACTGAAAAGAACTCACGTTTCTTTTCCGGCCGAGGTTGGAGATTCATTTTAATGAATACGATTAGGAATCGATTCATAGACACCTCGTTTGCTTGCCAAAGTGAAGAGCTATATCCAATTACTATTTATTTAGTAACATAGTTTAGTAAAGTAACTATAATACTTTTTTGCATCCCTTTTGTGTTATTCTTTC
>JABUQX010088095.1:22500-25000 GCA_015478945.1 Trachelipus rathkii
TACTGAATGCATGCTTCTTATATCAAGATGGCATGCTTTTCTTTTTAATTTTCTTTTATGGCCCCTGGGCACCTGTCCATTTTCTACTATGAAAAATTTATTGGTGTCTGTATTATCAATAGATGTAATATTTTGTAGACTTGTATCATGTCCCCTCTGAGAAAATCGCCTTTCTACAGAAACATTCCTAACTCCTTTTAGGCCTCTCCTCATAGCTCTTACCCTCAAAACCAGAAATCATCCTTGGTTGCTCTACGTTGCACTCTCCTAGCATATCTAAGTCTTTCTTTAAAATAAGGGGCCCAAACTGTGCACAATACCTAATACTGCCTAACATAGCTATTATAAGTTAACTTATTACTTCCTTGCTCCTGTAAACAACATTGCTATTTAATTATGCCCAGCATCTTATTAGCTTTATTCTAGCTTCCAAATTTTAGACTAAGCTACTATTCAAATTACTTGCTTATAATCAGACACCTAATCTTTTCCTTGGTCCACAGACTCAAGCCCATCCCCATTCATATCGTAGTTAAAAAACTTTTATTTGAGTAACCTAGGTGAAGAACCTTTACACTTTTACTATTAAAAATTCATTTGCCACTTATCGCCACCAAGAATTTATCAAAGATCATTTTTAAATCTTTATGCAATCCTCCACTAATTCCTAACTGAGGTGGCCACTTTAGTAATCATCTGCAAACTTAGAAACCTTTAATTTAAAGTCCCTGGTCTAATCATTTATATATATGAGGAACATATAGTGGCACCAACACTGAACCCTGTGGGACAAACAGACTTCACCCTTTCTCATGAATGTGATTTATTCCCAGTTAGTTGTACACACTGTTTTTCTATTCCGCAACCACTCTTTTAATCCAACCCATGTACCACTCACCTATACCACAATTGCAATAAAAACTTTTTCATCAGCCAATAATGTGGGAACTTATCAAAAGCTTTACTAAAGTCAAATATACAATATCAACTGGATCTTCTATGGAAATTCAGTCAGTTGATTCTAGCAAAAGTTAATTGCTGATGGCTGAGACACCTTTAAAAATGAAAGAGGTAATAAAACTAGAGCTAGAAAAAAACGCTTTGGTTCGTGGGAAATTATAACCTTCATATCTCTTTGCAATTACTTTAGTCACGGTTATAAAGACATTTTTGTTGTAACAAATATTGAACAAATTTAAATCGTCACATTTGTGTTGCGTTGAAAAACTTCAATCCTAAAAGTCTATTAAATTCGCCACACCATTAAAGGAAAAAAGAGAAATCTACAGAACCAACAGACACCTCCTAGAAGTAAATCAAATAACAGATTCACTGGAAGAATTTCTTCAGTCCAGTATGATAAGAAACAGCACGCATTAACCAAAAGATGTAGTGCAAGATGATTGAAAAGCTATTAGCAGTGGAATACCACTGAATCACACATAAATGGAGAGGAAATCATGTTGGTGAAGATGTTAACAAAATGTTTAACCCACGCTTAAGTTAAACTTGCAAGAAATACTTGGCCTGTCCTCTCCAACTTAATGGTTCCAAGTGAGAGAGTATTTAACATGCTGGGCTAATATATGATGAAAAGAAAAACAGACCTCTCAGCAGAAAGCAAAAAATTGATGTTTCTCAGCACAAACCTTCCTATATTTGAATATCAAATACTAGTGCAAAAGTATATAATCTATTTTAAATTTACAGTTAATATTTTTATTATTATTTTAGGCCTATCTTATCACTTGTTCATCCCTATTTCTTCATGTATCTTTGAAATAGCAGTTTTCGGCACGGCTTTACCTTCTTTTTGATTTAGCATAATAATATTTGTTTTATAAGAATGCTTTTAAAAATGCTCGAAAATGGTTTTCAACATTTTATCATATAAACGTTAAAGAATGAACTTCTCAATCTTTTTATAAAATGCACCACTTACTCTTTTCATCTCCAACCAGCCAACATTTTGGCATCATTATCTTCCTCACTCTCTTCAGATTCTATCATTTTTCATAAACCTTTTCTTAATTGTCTCCAAGTTTCATTCCTAGGAAAAATTGTCCATTTAAATCATAATCAAAGATGCAAGTCGTTAAATATTTAACATTTTCCCCTGAAATTAATTTGAATTACAAGTTTCCAAATCTTTTTTATTATTTAAAGATGCAAAAAGGAAATGTAGTTGAAACATTGTTACTTCTCCATCTCAGATTGTAATATGAAATAATTTAATTTAAATTTTTAAAATATTAAAATCTTGAATCGTAAATAAAAAAAAAAAATTTCTTTAGTAGTTGTTTTTACGGCAAACTCTCGACTAACAACCATTCTTCAATAATCCTTTCAGAGTTTCTTCTTTCTTTCATAGTCACTTTTTGGTTTCTTACTCTTTTTCATGTTCCCTTCTGTTTCAACGCGTCACTCTCATCAAGCCGATCATCATATAATCATTTAACAAAGTTAAAAAAAAAACTCGCATTTTTTCAACAGTGAAATT
>JABUQX010088096.1:0-15000 GCA_015478945.1 Trachelipus rathkii
TCTTAGTTTCTTTTACCTTTAGTTTTTGTCGAGTACGGTTTCGGTCCTCAAATGGGTCATCATATTCTATCATAGCCACTCTCCTTCGATTCAGTAATAATAATCTTGCTTCTTTTTCAAAACACTCTTCTTTCGAATACTCTCTGTAGATTGTTGCGTTTCCAGCTTTTGAAAGGCGTCTGTGGCTCAATTCGGAACCCTATTTTTTTTGTTCTGCTATGGAGGCTTTCTTAGCACTGTCTACAACAGTAACTTCTACTACTTCTTTCCTTGGTTCTCCTTCATCTCCCGCTCTGGCTTTTAAAGCTTGGGCCACTTCTTCCAGTATTGACAGCATTTTGCCCACATCCAAATTTTCCTCCTTCACTATGGCATCTTGGAATTTCCTTAGACACCCTACTGCACTTTGATCTTCCCTAGGCTCTTCAGTTCCTTCAGGGATTGACTTACCAGTCTTGTCCATTTCCTTCCCACTCATAGGAAAACAAAGTCGAAAAAAAAATATAAGCTTACGCCACAAAAAAATATGCGCATATATATTATAATATAATATATATATACTATATACTATATATATAATATATTAAATATATATATATTATATATAATATATAATATATATATACTATATATATAATATTATACTATTATATATATACTTTATTATTATATATTATATTACTATATTGATATATATATATTATATTTATATAATATATATATATATATATATATTAGTATATATATATACTATAATATATATTATATATATATAATAAGTTATAAAGTATATATAAATTCCACAAACGGAGAAAAAGTTTAACTTTAATATTAATTTTTTGTTCTAAAAAAAGAAACAACTCACAATCTATTATTTATCATTCTTGATGGACTCAGAATTTTTTTATATCCTTCCTTCTTCGAAAAACAAAGCAGCAAAAAAAAAAAAAAAATGAGATAAATTATGCTTCCTTTCCTTCTCCCTTTATTTTTTCTTCAAAGAGGTCTCTCTCTCTGCTTCGTACTTATTCCTAAATACGGAAACAAGAACACGAGGGAAAGATATAGGTTATGCAGAAAAAAAAAAATTTTCAAATATAATTTAAATGTGGCACAAGAAAAAAAAATAATATAGAAAAATAAATAAATCTATTTGTTACTCAACTACACCTCCTTTTAATTTTTTTATATCCCTTAATTTGTTGTCCTTTTCTTTTTCTCCTTTATTTATTTTATCCGTGCTATTATCTTCCTTTTTCTTTCTCTTTTTCTTTTTAAATCCTTCTTCCAAAGTCTACGGAGCCCTACGAGCCACCATTTGTTAGCGTCATTTCTTTCGTTAATTGATTTTATTTGTTTTATTTAGAGCCTTTACGCGAGGTCCCAGGATTCTCTTTGGCGAAGGCTTATTCCTGACAACACTAAATGAGAAAGAAAAGGATTCAAGTAACACACGAGATGTAATTTTTGATATAATAAATAAATACTCAAATATAGTTTATGTCAATCCTATTGTACCTATTACCAAATATAGTATATTAATCCTATTATTACCTATTTACTAGAAATAATACATATTTCTATTATACCTTATTACGAGAAATATATATACGCCAAAAATTTTCTTTATTTATGCAAATATTAATTTTCGGAAATATTGACATAATAACAATTTTTGTCAGATTTTTATACTTTACGGAACGATACGCTCCATAGCAACTACCAAATTTGTCGAAAGTTCTTATTTAAATTTAAAATTTGAAATTCCTTTGACAATCTTACAGTAAGTATTTATTCCTTACGAGTCACCAGGAAAGCTCGCTATGATAATGATCGACTTAGCCCACAGACAGATCCAAGTTGATTATTTCAGATCAGTGATGGTGAGACAACGCTCCAGTCGTCATACCGTCAGATGGCCTCCCACAGCTTCCTGTTTGATTTAAGCTAAAGGGGCTAACTTAGCTATCCGATTGTCCTTTGGATTTGGTCCCGAAATCAGCACCCCGATACTGGGGAAAATTAAACTTGTATGTAGTGTAAACATTCATCCTTTTACGGTAACTGGATTGTCGTGACTTACGCAGTAAATTTTCCCCTCGTCACAATTTCAGAATTTTTGCGAATATTTAATTTCTTTAAATTCTGTCACAAAACCTTCTAATTTTTTAACTCTTTCAGAAAGGCGATAGATGTATTGTTATAAAGTATTAACTGTGGGCGTCTATGATGAATTACCGGCGTTAGGGAATATTACAAACTTTGCTTCAAGAGGTATATATATATATATATATTATTATTATATATAATATATTATATATATATTATATATTATATTATATATTATATATATCTTATCTTTAACTGAATCATAATCATACGAAAAATATTTCCGGTTATGCCGGGTGTATATATATTAATATGCAAGGAATAATTATATATATATTATTATATATATATATATTATTAGAATATATATATATATATATATTATTAATTATATATTATATATATTATATATATATATATATACTATATATATATATAAAGTTAATATATATATATAGAATATAATATAATATATATAATATATATTATATATAGTATAAAGATATATATTATATTATATATATATATATATATTATATAGTATACTATATATATTATATATATATATATGTATATTATATATTTATTATTATTATGATATATGATATATATATATATATTATATATAGATAATAATATTATATTTATATTTATAATATAATATAATATATATAATATATTATATATATATATATGTATATATATATATATATATTATATTATATATATATATATATATATATTATATATATATACTATATATATTTATTATATATATATTTATATTTATATATATATATATATATATATATATATATATAGGTATATAGGTATATATATATATTATATATATATTATATATATATTAGAGGCCCTTATATTATATATATCATCATCATCACCACCTTCTCTCCTCAAGACTGGGGTAAGGTGCGTAGCATGCACCGGAAACAGAAAATTAGTAGAAGAATGTTGACGCAAGTCGAAAGAAAGCCCAGTCTTTCCGCCCCTTTATACCTTTTAGTGAGAAGCTCGTCGCGTTCAGAAACTCCATCCTAGAGCTTCAAGGGACCCTGACGGACTCACATGTGATCTCTCATTGAGTAGGGTTTCTCCTTACTGGTGAGCTACAAACTACCCTCACAAACCCGCCATTCACTTCTATTTTTCCTTTCTTCTCGCCCTGCTAAACTTAACATTTTTCTCTTTCCAGGATTCTTTACAGACTCTTCCACTTTTCTTCGGTCCTCACGCCGGTTCGATTCCAGCACACTCCCATATACATTGCTTACAACCGAACTATCATTCATCCTTTTCCACAATGAACAACATGCGCAAGTACTTTATTGATTCTTCATTTACTCCTTTCTTCACACAACAACTCTCGTAATACGTTATTCCTTGTTTTGCCAAATTATCCTCACACCATAACAGCCCTAAGAATTGTCCATCCGAACATATTGTACTTTAGTCTATACCTCTTATTCCAGACATAGTCTCTATATACATCAACAAAGGTACAAAATACCCTCATATTATAAGTATATATATAATATATATATATAATATATATATAGTATATATTATATATTTATTATATTTATATATATATTATTATTAAATGTATATATATATTATATATATATTATATATATATATATATATTATTGAGGGGCTCGCCGCCGGCTGACATGCTTAAGGTTGTTGGGTTGTGTGTTGTATTGAGGTTAATCTTATGGATCCTGTTTAGTGTTCTTTAACTAGCTATTTTTGTTTAACTGTGATAGGTTGTAAAAGGATCCTTAGGAGCCTCCTAGGGGTCTGCCCATTCCTATTGTTTGTTTTTGTTGTCGAGCCGTAACACCCTTGTTACGTTCTCCTTGAGACCGACTCTGTCGGCAGTTCTTCTACTATACTTCATGTAGTTCTCTTTGCTTTTCCATACACTGTTCTTGTAGTTTCTTTTAGTCATTTCCTAACCTACCTAACTATTTATATTCGTTACTAATTTCTCTTTTCTTCTTCCCGCAGCAAGGTTTTATAATTGAGTAACCTTTAGTTATTAATTACATTTTATTTTAAACAAAGTTTTCTCAATTGGAATAGCTGGAAGAAGTGGCTCCTGTTTCATCTTGATATTATTTTAATCTTAATCATGATTAGACATATTAATTAGCCAAATTACTTAATTATAAGAACTCATTTAATTTTAATTCGGAAGAACCTCTAATATTGCTCATGTATGGATCTCACCTTGATTTAATGAAGACGATTTTATCTGTACCCTGTGAGATCTTCTATTAGTGATCTTTTCTGAATTCCTTTTATTAACTTGAAAAAGTTCTTAAGTGTGGCAATACAAATTTGTATTACTATTTACATATATATTTGTCTAATCATTATAATATCTTCATTTATTATATTACAATTTACTAATTGTATAATTTACTTATTATCATAAAACCTAATTGTACCCAGCCTACTGAACATTTATAATAATTTTATTAATTTTTATTATTCAATACTCATTATATTACTAATAGTTATAATTTAGCTTTCATTCTCCTTGTGTGTAATTGAAAGAAATCATCTGATATATTTTTGAACATATAACATCAATAAAAACTTTGAAAATAAATTATTAAATTTTACTATTATAAAGGCATTCACAAAGATAAGAAGTCGAGTGACTGATTCCTCAAGTTTCAATATTGAGGAGATCTGGAGTCCTGACTTACCAGTGTTGGTGACTAATTTAATTGTACAACACATTATTATTATTATTATTATTATTATTATTATTATTATTATTATTATTATTATTATTATTATTATTATTATTATTATTATTATTATTATTATTATTATTAATTTTTATTATTATTATTATTATTATTTTATTATTATTATTATTAATTTTTCTCATTAAATTTTTATTTCTTGTATTATTATTATTTTGTATTTTTATTATTATTTTTATTATTGTTATTTTTTTTTCTCATTGTGTTTATTTTTGTCATTACCATCATTTTTTTTTTTTTATTTTTTTTTTTGGTAATTTTAAAATTTCTTTCAGCTTTCAAGAATCACCCATTAACTATGAGCCACACTCTTTCCCTTTTTGTATATCACATTATTGTATTATTGTATCTTGATGATTTATAATTTCATTGTGATTTTGGTATTTTGTGGGGTGGCATATTATATCCTTGTGATTAACACTAATTATAAATTCCTTGTTTCCTACTTGCAATCATGGGTGAACACGAATCCCATGATCTTACTATCCCTGTCTCTTCTTCTACTGAGGCACCCTCATCTAATGTGTCTACCACAACTACAGCTATCACCACTCAAATTACAACTTCTTCTTCTTCCTCTATGCTTCCTCCACTTTCTCAAGCTATGACTGATGTTTCACATTCCTTAAACTATCATTCTCCTCTTTCTACACATGCCTATTCGTTTGGTAACTTTCCTTATTCTTCTGTTTCTCATTCACTTCCTTCTTCTTATAGTTTTCCTTATTCTCAAGGTTTTTCGTTTCCCCAATTCAATCCTTTACAGCATCCAGTTCAATCTTCACATCCTCAAATTAACTCTTCTCAACTGTCTCCGCATCCTTCAGTTCATCCTGCTGATCCTCATCAAATTCCTCTTCCTCCTTCGGTGCAAACTGTGCATTATATGCCAGTTCTGCCCAAATATAACTCTGGTAAGCCAAGTTTATGGTTTACCATTGTTAAATCTGTATTTCCTACTTCGTTTTCCATTCAACAGAAGTATGCTGCTACTATCGCAGCTCTGCCTAACACTGTCCTGGAGCAGTTGCAGGACGCTCTCCCTACTATATTGTCTTCTGAGAACCCCTTTCAGACTCTAGAAGACATCCTAGTTGAACGTTTCGAGATTCCCAAAGAGGAGAAACTCAAACAATTGATTTCGGGGGAAGTACTGGGGGACAGCAAGCCATCCCAGCTTATGCAGCGGATGCTGGTCTTGCGTAATGACCCCAATCCCAGTGGCCGAAGCAGGCAAATGTTCTTGAATTTGGCTATCGCTGCCTTCGAAATGCGCGTTTGATGGCGCTAACCACCTAGCTCTACGCTAGAAGAGTACGTCAATGGCGGACGGAATTATACGCCCTAATCTGACACAGCTTCGTCTTCTCTTCTGTGTCAGTGTTGCTTCTGGTTTTTCACACCCTCACAATTGAACTACAGTACCACATCTCCATATTGATGTGCACTTCGTCAGGAGATGAAGTGCTAACCAGGCATGAGGCAGGAATTTGTTGCCTATTCAAGTAGTGCAACTAAATAATTCCTCTTTCACAGAGGATAACTGACTGGAGGAGACAATGGCTTCAATGGCAGCGACCTTGCATGACATGAATATAACGCACAGGCGGTCCTTTGCAGTCTCAGAACTGTCCTCAATTTTTCGTTCATTCTCGCCCGCCGAGACATCGCTCTCATCTCCTGTCATACACAACAATCCTGCAGATACTACAACCAGGGGTCTGTTTTCTTCCACAGGAAGGTTTGGCGCATCTGCTACATGCACCATTTTCCGTGATATTAATTCCATTTGCTTACTACCTCAAAATTCCCAACGGGAAATCGTAAGCAACAGCGGAATCAGCAGCTGGGTGGTCAGTCAACAATTCAGGCTGATGATTTACGATCCACCACCCGCAGCGTTTTCTAGTCCGACAACTGGAGCGGAATTAATCTTTACTACCAGCCTCGTCTTCAAAATTTCCTCTTTCTCCTACTGACACTACCCTCCGTGCAGCTAATGGTACGTCCATTAAGGTCTATGGTGAACGGTCTTGTTCCCTAGACCTTGGCCTTCGCCGAGTTTTCCGTTGGGTATTCATTGTTTCAGATGTGGCATACCCTATCCTAGGTGCCGACTTCTTAGAGCACTTCAACCTCTTGGTTGATATTAGGAATCGACGTTTGCTCGACGGGAATACCGACCTTAAGGTGTCTGGTGTTCTCCAAGTTTTCACGTTAGGTTCTATTTCCGTTGTCAATTCTGACATTTCTAAACCTTTTCTCAATATGGTTCGTTCAGATTTTCCTGATCTTCTTCGTCCTTGTTCTTCTCTACTGCCTGTCAAACATGATGTGCAACATCATATTGAAACGACAGGACCTCCAGTTTCTGCTCGTGCTAGGCGTCTCGCTCCTGACAGACTTCGAGCGGCGCGTGCAGAATTCGAGCATATGCTTGAATTAGGGATTGTCCGTCCTTCTAAATCTGCTTGGGCATCCCCTCTTCATTTGGTCCCAAAACCAAACTCTCTGGATTGGCGTCCGTGCTCAGACTACCGTGCCTTTAATGGTGTTACTGTCCCAGATCGGTACCCTGTCCCGCACATCCAGAGTTTCAATTCTAATATTCATGGCTCTACTATTTTCTCCAAAATCGATTTAGTGAGAGCATTTCATCAAATCCCGGTGGCCGCTCAGGATATCCCAAAGACGGCAGTGATAACGCCCTTTCGGTTATTCGAGTATCTTCGTGTGCCATACGGATTGAGGAATGCCGCCCAAACATTCCAACGTTTTATAGACACGGTTCTTCGCGGCCTACCCTTTTGTTGGGTTTATATCGACGATATTCTGATAGCCAGTACTTCAGCAGAGGAGCATGAAGACCATCTCAAAGCTGTTTTCACCCGTCTGAATGAGTATGGTATCAGAATAAACGCCGATAAATGTGTGTTTGGAGTTTCCTCTTTGACATTTTTAGGCCACACTGTTACAGCAGAAGGCATAACACCTTTTGAAGACCGTGTTTCTGCAATACGTGATTTTCCATTCCCCGAAACTCAGCGAAACCTTCGACAGTTTTTGGGAATGGTTAATTTTTATCATCGGTTCATCCCAAGGGCAGCCGCTTTACTTGCACCACTTTCTTCTCTTATTAAGCCCAAGAAGCGAGGGTTGTCCACCAAAATTCCTTGGACGCCGGAAACTCGTGAGGCATTTATTGCCACGAAAAATGCTCTTGCGGACAGTACTCTCCTTATGCATCCTAAAGAGGACGCACCGACTCGTATACAGGCCGATGCATCCAATTTTGCTATAGGGGGAGTGCTACAGCAGCTTCAAAACGAAAATTGGGTTCCCCTTGCATTTTTCTCTAAAAAACTTCAACCGGCTGAGACCCGGTATAGTACCTTCAGCCGTGAGCTCCTCGCCATTTACAAAGCGATCCGGCATTTTAGGTATTTCTTGGAAGGTCGGGAATTCCATGTTCTGATCGACCATAAACCGATAATTTTCGCTATTAAGTCACGTCATGAACGGCATAATCCGCGTGAAGCTCGACATATGGAGTACATCGCCCAGTTCACTTCTGATATAAGGCACATTTCAGGAGTGGACAACGATACTGCGGATGCTCTGTCACGAATTCATGTGGATTCCATCTCACCTCTTACATCTTTGGATTACGAAGCTTTGGTCGAGGCTCAGCAATCAGAAAGTATTTCGCTCTCAGACGACACATCTCTCCAGCTGAGACGAATTACGCTTCCGAATGTGTCCAAACCAGTTCTTTGCGACCTTTCAACAGGTTCTCCTCGTCCTTTAGTTCCACAGTCTTTTCGTAAAATTGTGTTTCTTACTTTGCATTCTTTATCACATCCTGGAGTAAAGGCTTCACAAAAGTTAATTTCTTCACGTTTTGTTTGGCCTGGCATTAACTCTGATGTGAAAAATTGGACCCGTGCATGTTTTTCCTGCCAAAAACACAAGGTCCATAAGCACACCAAAGCTCCTCTCGGAAAATTCCTTCCTCCTTCGGAACGTTTCGATAAAGTTCATATTGACCTTGTCGGGCCGCTTCCTCCTTCAGAGGGATTTTCTTATCTCCTCACCTGCATTGATCGCTTTACTAGGTGGCCGGAAGCTATTCCACTTCCGGATATCAAAGCCGAGACCGTTGCGAAAGCTTTTGTCTTTCATTGGATCTCGCGTTTTGGTGTGCCTTCCACCGTCACCACCGATCAAGGCAGACAGTTCGAGTCATTTCTTTTTAAAGACCTTATGACACTCCTAGGCACTTCTCGAGTGCGCACCACCAGCTACCATCCTGTCTCGAACGGAATTATCGAACGGTTCCATCGTCAATTAAAAGCATTCCTTGCTTGTGCCATGGAACACGAGAATTGGATTGAAGCGTTGCCTTTAGTTCTCTTAGGAATTCGGTCCTCCCTTAAATCAGATCTCAACTCCACTTCTGCAGAGCTGGTTTATGGAACCACCCTTCGTCTTCCTGGTGAGTTCTTTGACAACACTAGTCCTCTTCCTGTCGATCCTAATTCCTACGTTTCTCGTCTGAAGAAATGTGCTTCCTCATGGAAGCCTACTCCGACTCGTTCTACAACAATCCATTCTTATATTCCTTCTGACCTTACTTCTTGTTCTCATGTTTTCGTTCGTATTGACTGCCATAAAAGGCCTTTTTCGCCCAAGTACGAAGGTCCCTTTCCGGTCCTGCGACGTTCACCAAAATTCTTTACTGTTCAACGACCAGGTAGAGAGGAAGTCATTTCTATCGATCGACTGAAACCTGCCTTTTTGGAATCAGAACTGTCTGATAACATTGATCTTGTTCCTCCTTCTCCAGGTGTCTTTCTTCCTGTGTCTCACACTCCGGTTCCTGAATCTACCGTTCCGGTTTCTTCTACTTCATTACCTCCAGTTTCAAGTCTTCCTGACGTCTTACCTTTCCCATCGGTTCCTCCTTCCAGTATCCTACCTCAATCTTCCGACTCACGACTGGCTCCTCAACCTAAAAAGTCTGCCTTACGACGGATACCTCGAAGTACCCCTCTTCAGGTTTGTTTTCCGGCTCAGCCCTGCACCTTTTCGAGATATGGCAGGCCCATTCGGGCACCTCAAAGGTATCCTTTGTGATCTGTCCTCTGACCCTGCCATCATCTCTAGAATAATACTGTAGGGGTTCGCCCGTCGGCACTGACTTGTTGAGGTTGTTGGTTGTGTGTTGTATTGAGGTTAATCTTAAGGATTCTGTTTAGTGTTCTTTAACTAGCTATTTTTGTTTAACTGTGATAGGTTGTAAAAGGATCCTTAGGAGCCTCCTAGGGGTCTGCCCATTCCTATTGTTTGTTTTGTTGTCGAGCCGTAACACCCTTGTTACGTTCTCCTTTGAGACCGACTCTGTCGGCAGTTCTTCTACTATACTTCATGTAGTTCTCTTTGCTTTTCCATACACTGTTCTTGTAGTTTCTTTTAGTCATTTCCTAACCTACCTAACTATTTATATTCGTTACTAATTTCTCTTTTCTTCTTCCCGCAGCAAGGTTTTATAATTGAGTAACCTTTAGTTATTAATTACATTTTATTTTAAACAAAGTTTTCTCAATTGGAATAGCTGGAAGAAGTGGCTCCTGTTTCATTTTGATATTATTTTAATCTTAATCATGATTAGACATATTAATTAGCCAAATTACTTAATTATAAGAACTCATTTAATTTGGATTCGGAAGAACCTCTAATATTGCTCATGTATGGATCTCACCTTGATTTAATGAAGACGATTTTATCTGTACCCTGTGAGATCTTCTATTAGTGATCTTTTCTGAATTCCTTTTATTAACTTGAAAAAGTTCTTAAGTGTGGCAATACAAATTTGTATTACTATTTACATATATATTTGTCTAATCATTATAATATCTTCATTTATTATATTACAATTTACTAATTGTATAATTTACTTATTATCATAAAACCTAATTGTACCCAGCCTACTGAACATTTATAATAATTTTATTAATTTTTATTATTCAATACTCATTATATTACTAATAGTTATAATTTAGCTTTCATTCTCCTTGTGTGTAATTGAAAGAAATCATCTGATATATTTTTGAACATATAACATCAAATAAAAACTTTGAAAATAAATATTAAATTTTACTAATTAAAGGCAATCACAAAGATAGAAGGTCGAGTAGACTGATTCCTCCACCTTCTATATTGGTGACCTCTGGAGTTTATAGTTACCGTGTTGGTGACTAATTTAATTGTACAACACATTATTATTATTAACAACCATATGCTCTTTTTGCTCTAACATGCTGCTCCCTTTCTTGCCTTCTTATGCCCTATCTTATAGTATATGTATATATATATATATATAAAACTTTCTTTCATATATATAACTTTCCAGAGGGTGGAGTCGGAACCAAAAATTCTGGTTACGGTACATCAATAATATATATATATATATATATATATATATATATATATATATATATATATATATATATATATATATATATATATATATCTATATCTTACTTACATATATATACATGCTTTTCAGATCTTGACGCCAGTTGTACTACTATTTTTCTGTGCTTTCCTGTAGATGCTGCGCCCCCTTGCCCCCATCTGGGGAAGGAGTATGAGTAAAGGAAATTATATAATATATATATATATAACTTAATATATATATATATATATCGATACCAAATTTGATATTAACTCTACTTTTGGACGTTGTAGTCACCGATTCCGTTACCGAAGGACCAATTGTTGTAGGGGAGAAAAAGCGCCTCTAGGAATCACACCATTCGATAGCTCAGGTATCCTATCGCTCCTCCTACATTTCCCAATCCCTCTCTCCGTCTAACTATCTAGAATGGGAGAGTGAGGAATTAGCCAATAAAGAAAACTATTTACATAAACACTGAATCATACATCAATCGACACCACTGGCACTCCTCTAACAAGAGAAGGGTTAGACAGATGTCCCCCGGGAGGGACAGAAGTTCCACCTTGCCCCAGAGCAGCAACCCCTACGTGCTTTGGGGGGCTCTGGACCCGCTGTCGCGGAGCCCTTTTAAGAGGAGAAGTAAGTCGAAGTTGACATGCCAAAGTGCGAAGTGACAGTGTTGAAAATAGTGAAAAAAGGTGGTTAGTAGGTGTGAATGGTTAAACAAACTAGGGTTTAATCACTAATCATAGCTCTACTGTGTTTGAAAGCGTGAGAGTGTTGTGTAATTAACCTTAGTTGAGTATTTCAAACAAGACTCCCTGATGCACCAGCGTGCTTAGAGCTGAGTCCTGTTCATTCACACGTCCCAATCACACACATAAGCCTTTATACAAAGCGCGCGACATGATTTACATATAGAAATGAACCCCCAACGATTAGGGTACTAAAACCCACAAGGTCGATAAATCTCCCTTTCAAATCAACTCTTCCTCATCCGTAGATTGACGGCGATCAGGTAAGATATCCGCTCGGTTTTCGATAATGGCCCGTGTAACAGTAAAACAACGAAAAATTGTACTTACATTATCAATTTTCTATGCTACACTAGACCAGCTCAAGAATGACAAGATGGAATTAAACCTACTACCTTCCCCCCACGACAACGACGCGAAGTGGAAGGGTTACGAGTGAGTGATTTGCCGTATTAACAGGATAGATGAAAGTTCATTTCCTTCCTTAGCTAATATTCGCACAAAATATACATCAAGACCCACAAAAAATAAGGGTCCCACAACCACGGTAGCTTTCAACCTAAAGCCACCCTTTAAAACGCGAATACTTGCACAAAATTAATAGAAATAACAACAACAAAAAAGGATGGGGTCATCATAAACTAAAACGACTTCCACCAAGTGTTACAAAGTTCACTTCACTGTACATAGTCCCAGAATTAATCCTATATTCAAGATCACCTTTTCCTTTTTTATCTAAAAATAACCCAAAGTCCAAAATAGGCACAAAACACAGCAATAAAAAATTTGTTAGACATATTTACACTAAAAATATAACAAAAACCAACTAGGGTCACAGATTTCCGAACCCAAAGGTTAAACGAATTTGTTAAAAAACAAAAACTTCATTCCATCTTCAAACAAAATCTAAAATAGACGCAAAACACAAAAAGGAATTTTGTTTAACATATTTACACAAAAAAAATACAACAACAAAATATAGGCACAAGCTTATCGAACCAAAATTAAACATCTAATTATGAAAACAAATCACATTTCCAAAGTGGGTTCGCATTCACTAATACAAATTTTAACAAAGACGAACTAAACTTCCAACTTAAGAGGAGAAAATTTCAACATCCTCCCTCTCAAAGCTCTGGTAAAAGACTGAAAAACCTTTCTTTGTAAAGATTTTGGGTAGTTCTAAAACTCCCCCCCTCGTACCCATTCACCCAATAAAAGGCGGGAACCCGCTTCCAACTTTGAACCGACCAATCAGCCGCCGCGTAAAGCTCCTCCCACTCTGTGCCAGGCCTAAAGGCATACGAGGGGAGGTACCGCATAAACCAATTACTTAAAACAAAAGGCTTTAATGCTCCTCCCTTTTCTTTATGGACAAACCAATCAGCGCTCTTGATACGCGTTTGAAACCCACGCATTCTTTCATTAAAATTTCTCAAGAATTCTATTTATTTTTTCAGCCATATGATCTCTTTTTGCTCATTAACTTTGGGCTCTATATCAATTTATCAGCTGTCAATGTGGTCGAAAAGGTCTTTTCTTGTTTTTCACACAAATTCACAAACATTCATTTGGTGGATACGTTTTGTAGCCACAATATATATATATATATATATATATATATATGCTCACTGCCTCACCTGCCACGCCTGCTCTGCTGCTGCTGCTATGCTCTCATATCTTCTGCATCATATAACAATAACTAAATATATATATATGTAGCCATGTATATGTAATAACTTAATAACCATAACCTTAATATATATATATATAAATATATCTTCAACTAACTCTTCTTCAATATCATATATATATCATACTAATATAATAATATATATATATTTAATATGTAATAATAATAATATTTTTACACTATAATAATATATATATATATATATATATATATATATATAATAACAATAATAACCAACAGCCAACCGCTGTATGCCAGCCCTTATATGCAATAGCCATATTACTATATATATAAGGTTCTTTTCGTTAAAAACCCCCATCGACATATATCGATTATTTTGTAATATCGATCCTTATTGTTTTATTTAATAAATATAATTTTATAAAAATGTGAAGTTCATTTTCATTTTTTTTGTCTTTTATATTTTTAATATTTTTAAAATTATATATCTTGCCAACCTTATATACTTAGCAACCTTATACCGCTGCTCTGCTATATATATATAGCGCCTTTGCCTTCTTCTTGCTTGCAGCAGCTTAGCCATGTAGCCATGTATAACCAGCCAACATTCAGCAGCCTGCCCCTTAACAACCAGCCTCATATATGCTGGCACCAATATATATATATGGCATGCATGTATATGTAATATGTAGCAATAACCAATATGTATGTATGTATGTATATGTATATATATAACATAATAATATAATAATAATAATATATATATAATATGTAATAATAATAATATTATATGTATATGTATATGTAATAAACAATAACAATAATAATACCAATAATAATATATGTATATGATACACCATACTAATATAATATGCCCAGCCCAGCCCAGTAGTATGGCGCAGCCAGCCATGGCTGCACTACGCGCGTAGCCTTAGCGCCAGCATATATATACTTATCTCAGCTGCTAATATATATGTTTATAATATAGCCAATATATATGTATAACCCATATAATAACATATATATATATGTATATAACTGCCAACTTAATAATATATGTATATATATATATATATATGATATATATATCTATATATAATATATATATATATATATATATATATATTATATGTGTATATATATAATAATAATAATAAATATAAATAATAACCAACCAATAACCAACAGCAACTAATACGCGCAGCAGCAACCAGCCCAGCA
>JABUQX010088096.1:22500-32500 GCA_015478945.1 Trachelipus rathkii
TTTTGTCATTTATTAAAAGGTATCGTCAGCAAAAGAGACTGAAAAAGCGTCATGAGAGTTGAACAGATCATTTGTATATAGAGTAAATAAAAACGGTCCAAGAATTGAGCCCTGGGGTACGCCGGTTGTTGTTTGAAGTGTGGTTGAATTAGTTTCATTTAGTTTTACGTATTGAGATCTCTCCTTTAAGTAGCTTTTAAACCATTGTAAGTTTGTCCCTTCAAAGCCCATTTTGTTCATTTTACTTAGTAGTATGTCATGATCAATCATGTCAAAAGCTTTTGTGAAATCTAATAATAATAGCAGGGAGGAGTCTTTATTTTCTATATTTCTGTAAAGTTTTTCGGTTAAACAAATGAGGGCATCAGCAGTTGAACGGCCTTTTCTAAATCCAAATTGTGAATCATTAAGAATATTGTTTGATATAAAATATTCTGTTAACTGATTGAAAACTAATTTCTCAAATATTTTACTAATCGTGTTTGTGATAGCTATTGGTCTATAATTTTTTGCTAGGCAAAGGTCTCCTTTTTTAGGTATAGGGATCACTTTTGCTGTCTTGAATATATTTGGGAAAATTCCTGTCAAAAATGATTCATTGAACAAGTGTTTTAAAGGGGTGGCTATTATGTCGGCAGCGAGTTTGAGGATGTGATTGGGGATAGAATAAACATCACATTTTTTGTTTTTTAATCCGGCGATTACCTTTTTTACCTCCGGGACAGTGATGGGAATGAAGGAAAAATGAGACTCGTAGTCTGGGAGAAAAGTTTCATATGATGTTTGACTAGGGGGTTTGTCTCTCAAGATTTGCTTACCGACGTTTACGAAGTATTCGTTTAGTCCGTCTGCGATCTTATTTTGGTTGGTTGTTAACTGATTGTTTAAATTCAGTTCTTTTATACATTGTGATTTTTTTTTGTTTTTGCTGACTAATTTATTGATTAAACCCCAAGTGGCCTTCGAGTCTTTGTTGCAATCCTGGAATTTGTTAGAGTAGTATTTTCTCTTTGCTTTCTTAAGAACTACCTTTAATTGTTTATCATATGTGTTATACACTTGGAATGGTATAATTTTGTTTTTATAGTTTCGGTAGAGTTTATGTTTTTGGTTGATAGAGTTTAGAAGCGCTGGTGTTAGCCATGGGTTTTGAATCCTTTTAGCACCAAGTTTTTTCGTTTTAATAGGGAATGCTTCGTCGTAGCATTTGTTTAATATGTTTACGAACGAGTTGAATTTTTCTTCGATGCCAATGTTCTCGCTGTATGTGAATGAAAAGTCAATTTCATTCATTTTGTTTATGTATTTCAGCCTTTGATATTCACCATCTAGTCTGTATTTTATGGTGGTGAAATTTTGAGTTTTATTAATAGCAAATTTTGCAAGACATGGAAAGTGATCGGACATATTATTACGAAGGTTTTAACGTTCCAGTTTAGGTTCCCCCAGATATGATCTATTAAGGACGGACATCTATTTTCGACGTTGTTTGGACGTGTAGGTAGTGTTATGTAATTGACGAAACCATTTGATAACATTAAGTTTGAGAGAGAGTTAGCCCGATTTGCAATGTTCTCGTTGGATAGATCAATGTTGAAATCACCCGCAATTATTACTTTAGAGTTAAGAAAATGTGTTTTGATAATTTCTTTGAGAGCATTTATGAACTCTGTTTTAGATGAATTTGGGGGTCGATAGACTCCCATTACAATTAGTTGATTCGATTTCATTTTAATGCGAGTTAATAATTAATAATAATAATAAATTAAATATTGAAATTATTACTTCATGGGATGTATAGATGCCCTTTTTTAAGTAAAGTGAACCGCCTCCACCCCGTTTGTTAGATCGAAATGCATGTGTTTCAGTATATCCAGGGATCGGATATAACCCGTTGTTATGTTCATTCAGAAATGTTTCGGTTAGTACTATGCAGTCAATTATGATATTTTGGTAACTTAGATAGTCCAGAAAAGTGTTATGATGTTGTTTAAGGCTTCTGATGTTGTGGTGGAGAAGAGAGAAGTGGCTCAGTTCAGGTGTCTTTTGATGTTTCAATATGTCCGGAGTAGTAATAGAACAACCTGCGAGACCACTTTTTTCTATATAAATGAATAGAAATAATAATAATAATAATAATAATAATAATAATAATAATAATAATAATAATAATAATAATAATAATAATAATAATAATAATAATAATAATAATAATAATAATAATATTAATAATAATAATAATGATTATATTACTAAAAATAAAAAAATCCTAAAAATGATAAAGTTAGAGTATTTATAAACTTTATAGTGTCGATTTAATTAATAGACAATTGTGGGCAAATTATATGTAACAAAGTTAACAGATAAATGAGCCCCAATGTGATAATTCGATATCCTAGTGCCGTGGTATAACTAAAGATTCAAACATTTTTGATTGAGGATAATAATTTTTTATATGGGTCATTAGTGAGAATTTAAGCTTTGTAGGAATCATTATAATTAATGTCGCTTATTTTAATGATATTGACCATAGATAGTTCTTGATGATTTGATGCATAAATTGAATGAGGATATAGCAGAAACTTTCACAGTTTACTCTCATCATTTAAACATCACAGTATTTTTTATAACTCAGAATATCTTTCATCAGAATAAGTATATGAGGGATGTGTCTTTAAACACACAGTATTTAATCTTGTTTGGACAAAGAAGGGATATGAGTCAGGTCAATGTTGTGGCTACCCAAATGTTTCCTACTCAACGGTTCTTAAAAGTATATAAAGAAGTTACATCTATACCTCATGGTTATTTACTCTGTGAGCTTCATCCTAAGAACACGCATAGAGTGTTACTGCGTACAAATATCTTACCCACTGAGATTGAGACAGTATACATACCTGAATAATGAGTACTGTAGCAGATTATTTACCTCTTATGAGAAAATTTAAAACCCTGAAACCTTCTGAAAAACGTAAACTGATCTGTGAAGATGAAAAATTTATACAATGTATAGCTGAAGTATGCCTAAATCTTATAAAAGGAAATGTTCCTTTAAAGAGAGCTCAGAAGGTAAAGTTACGTCGTCACAGAAACATCATTAAAAAACTTGCTGGTAACGTAAGAAAACTTAAAAATAAAAAGAAGCTATTACAGAAAGGTGGAGGTGTGTTCCTACCTTTACTCTTTTCCGTTATAGCCCCTTTGATAACCAAGTGGCTTGCTCAATGATGAAGAAGGTAGTGGTTTTACCCTACAACGATTATGAGAAGCTGAAATATAACACAGGAACCTTACCTCTACAACAACAACAACAACAGCAACAGCAACAACAAAACAACAACAGCCACAACAACAGCAACAGCAACAGCAACCAACAACAACAACAACAACAACAACAACAACAACAACAACAACAACAACAACAGTTCGAACAGCCTCAATCAGACATTCAGCAGCATCAGATCGGATATAATCCTTATCACCCATTGATTCAACAGCAGCCTTTGAGTTTATATGATCCGCAAGTTGAACAGATAAATAATTATGAGAAGGAACTGCAGCAAATATTAAACTCCAATGTTAACATTCATGAAAAAAGAATCCTATATCAAAATGCTATACAAAAATTAGTAGATTTAAAAGTTTTATTAAAATCACCCAAGGAAGATGCAGCTCTAACAACAGATACTAAACCCATGGTGAAAAGAGAAGCTAATTTTAGACATATACTCAAGGAAAGCTTACCAGTGAGGAGTAAGAAAACGGGTATAGCTCTATATAATATTTTAAAAGATCAGATTACTTGGAATGAACTCGGTCAAATCATTATTGATGGAGAAACAATACTTGGATCGAATATTGTTGACTTGATATCTGATCTCTCACGTGAATGGAAGAAGGCCCCTGTAGCAGGATGGAACAGGATCAAGCAAGAACTTCAGACTATTAATTTTCCAAGAAGTTTAATCATGAATAAACAAAGATTAGCGGATCTGGATAATATTCCATTGACCCCTAGACCTGATGCAAGTCCTGCTGGTACTTCTTTTGCATCGGATAGATCAAAGTTGATAAATAGAGGTACATTGCGATCAAGAACGAGTCGAATAAGAAAAAATCCATACAAAGTATCAAAATGGATTAGCATCTGATTATTTATTATGATTTTTATATGATTGTATTATTTGTAATTTAAAATTATGTATATATTCTATGTTATCTTTCTGTATACACTTGCTATGTTTTTAGACTTGTAATTTAAAATAGTTAATATTATTTTGTAATTAAAAATAAA
This sequence comes from Trachelipus rathkii, assembly GCA_015478945.1. NCBI lineage: Eukaryota > Metazoa > Arthropoda > Malacostraca > Isopoda > Trachelipodidae > Trachelipus > Trachelipus rathkii. Next base: position 26,795 of record JABUQX010088096.1, read on the forward strand.
ATATTTCATATATACATTTGATTTTTATATCACCTTTCAGTATAAATGAATATGATTTTTATTGTTAACGTCATTGTGAATCATGGAGGCTAAGGAAGCGGTCGATAAATATTACTTTGATGCGAAACAGTACAGTTACGGGGGTTTTTCAAGGTTTGCTTCAAAGTTTCCTCAAATTAGTAAAAAAGAATTGAAAAAATATTTAGAAGGTGAGGATGCTTTTACCCTTCATAAACCTATACGAAAAAAATTTCCTACACGGAAAACCATATCTCCAGATAGCGTATGGCAACTAGACTTGACAGATATGATAAAATATAAATCTTACAATGGGGGTATCACTATATTCTTTGTGATGGTGTATAATTGAATACTTATGAGTTGAGGTTTGGAGGTAAAATCAGAACAGCAGTCAGAGAAATTATAAATAAGGATAACAGATATCCCAAAATGATATGGACAGATAAGGGTACAGAATTTTTAGGTAAAGAGTTTCAAGAAATAGTTACTGAGTATGACATAGGGTATTACAACACATTTTCAGTTAATAAAGCCGCAATAGTTGAAAGAGTACAAAGAACTATAAAAGAAAGAATGCATAGATATTTCACGAAGATGAATACATTTAAATATATAGATATACTACAGGACTTGGCTTACTCTTATAATCGGTCTCATCATAGAACACTTAAGAATACCCCTATAGAGATGGTAAAGACAAAACCCTTTGTACCTATCAACCCAAAGGGAAAAATAAAAGATAACACAGGTATTAAAGTAGGAGACTATGTAAGAGTATCCAGGACTGATGAAAATTTCAGAAAAGGGTATGAAGCTGGATGGTCAAGAGAAGTTTTTAAAGTAGATACAATCAGAGAATTCCCGAGAGACGGGTTAAAATTATTATCTAGAGGATTTAGACGGAGAAAAAATAAAAGGAGGCTTCTATAAACAAGAAATACAGAAAATACAATTTGATCCTAAGAGTCATGAGTATAAAATAGAAAAAATATTAGGATCTAAAGGGAAAGGTAAAAATAGACAGTATCTTGTCAAATGGGTAGGTTACCCAATGAAGTTTAACAGTTATATAAATGCTAGCGATATTAAGAAACACTGATCAGTTTACGTTGGGAACATGGAGAGTGAAGATCATTTCTATTTAACGCTGCCCTCATCGGCTTCTATGGATCTACATCCTGCTAATAAAATATCAGACTATACAACTCAATTATTGAACCCTATAACTTTTGATCGAGAAATGTATGAAGCAGGATTAAGTGAAATAATTCTCGACGCTGATATAGAGAATAGGCCTGAATCATATTTGGCGTTTTCGATATTTAGAAATGTTGATAGTGTTAAAAATGTATTAAAAATTAACGCTGATATGGCAGTCATCAAGCGAGGCAACAAAGGAATATGTTTTGAAAGATATTTAATAAACCGCGGTCTCTATAAATCGGTTACTGATGTGTTCATGGCCTTAAACAAAAAATTTGAAACAAGTCAGTTATGTAAAGATTTAGTGTTTCTTGTTAATAAAACCGTTAACGAAGATAACGTGTTAATCACCTTAAAATCTCAAACTCATGTGAACCTGAACGATATAAGTTTATTTATTTTCCGCCCTTCAAGGTTGGTTTCGTAATTGTCATTACTCATATGTAAACAAAATATTGAGAAATAATATCAAACCATCTCTAAAGGATCTAATGCGTTATATACCAACGATGGAAGAGTATGTCACAAAAAATGACACCGAGAGTTCATTACATTTTGTATGCATACCTTCTAAGATGTTTCAAGATCCAGGTATGGCCTATGTTTATACAGATATTATAGACCATCAGTACGTAGGGAATACTAAAGCATCTTTGTTAAGAGTAGTTCATTTTCCTAAAGGTAAAAGAGTTATAAGTTTTCCTAATGTTCACTACTTACCCTTGAGTTAGATTCGTATTTATATAAGAGATGTAGAAGGTAAGCCATACCCATTCACGACTGGAACAGCAGTGTGTAAAGTACATATAAGAAGGAAGCTCCGTTAAATAATAATGGAAAGAGAACGAGTCTTCAGGGGGTCAAGAATGCAGAGGGGGTATGGTTTAGGTGGATTTTTTGCTTCGTTGTTCAGACGGGCCATCCCTTTGTTTAAATCAGGAGGTAAATATCTCGCTAAAAAAGCAGCTAGGACAGGTATAGATACTTTCCAGGATATTATGGGAGGTGTGATCCTCGAACAGCTGTAAAACGACGACTAGCCGATGCTTCTGATGAAATGTTAGATGATGTTAAACGAAAAATACGTCGTAAGATGACTGGTCAAGGTGTAGGTCGTCGTAAAAAACCTATAAAGAGGAATAGGAAAGGTCCACTAAAGAAAAAGTGTATTGATGTGTTTACCCTTTAATAACGATGATGAACGACAATTATTTTACATAAACAGTGACAGCCTGTAACTATTTTGTATATAAGAAATGTTTAAACAAATCTCTCCTCATTATACGTTCGGTGCATGTACCAGCAAGATGCATTTCCTCCATCCCTCCAGCCCAGACTGTTGTAAGAGTGAATTGGATCTCTTCTCTGTGAACCCTACACAGATTAGTGTGAGTGAATCCAACTTTATTAGTATTAATCCCGTTCACTCAATCACAAATACAGATGTACCTCTCGATTTCAATATTCCTGGCACTTCTGATCAATATCTTGACCCTTCGAATGTGTTTTTATATCTAAAGACTAAGTTAGTAAACGAAGATGGTTCAGATCTCACAGGAACCGATCACATAGTATCCACCGAAACAAATTTCCTGTATACGTGTTTTAATCAACTTGAGGTATTTTTAAATGAAACATCTCTAGGAGCATCAGCTGCAAGTTACCCTTATCGAAGTTATATTGAAACTTTATTAAATTATTCTCAAGATGCGAAGGAGTCTCATCTACAATCATGTGGATATTACAATTTAAAAGATGTGGAGAACCACAGAACCCATGCTGGTAAATCTAAAAATAACACCTATGAATATTACGGACGTGTAAATGGTGATATATTCTCTCAGGAAAGACTTATTCTACCATCTGTGGATACGCGTATCAGGTTAACTAGATCTACACCTGAATTTGCTCTTAATGTTAAAAGTGCTCTTTTAGCAACAACTACGGCACCAAAGCCTATCTTTAAATTACTGGACGCATATCTTTATGTACGTAAAGTGAAATTATCTCCCATTAAACATATGGAAATAGAGAAATCTCTTTTGACCGATACAGCAAAATATCCAATCAAGAGAATTGAGACTAAAATTTTTAACTTTACCCAAGGGTTATCGAGCATTAATATACCTAACATAGTCAATGGGAGCTTACCTCAGAAGGTAATAATAGGAATTGTAGAACACGACGCATATTCTGGAAACTATGGAAAGTCCCCCTTTAAATTTACCCATTTCGGACTTAGAGGGGTCAGTTTACATGTGAATGGTCAACCTTACGGTCGTGATTATGAGATGATATATGAAGACTCACATTCTCAATGCTCACGTCCTTTTTACGATTTATTTGCCAATACGGTATCATGCAGCGATAACGGTACGGGTGTTGATCTCAAGAATTATGCTGAAAACAGTAATTTATATGCATATGATCTCACTGCTGATCTTTCAGCTTGTAATGCTTATCATCTCAATATCCTAAGAAAAGGAACTTTAGGATTGAGTCTCAAATTTGGACAAAGTTTGACATCCTCAATCTCAGTTCTGGTGTATCTGGAACATCCTCAAATCATCGAGATTGACAGAGCACGAAATATAATCTTGAATTATTAATGATGAATGAAGAAGAAATATTAAATGCCTTCGGAAACGAAAGAAGATTTTTAGGCGTATTCGCATGTAATGAACTCTGTTCTGTGAAATTGGATACAGATTCTGGTCTTATCTTCAACACTTCTCCCCGGGATGTTTCAAGCAATGGACATTGGATAGCTGTGTATAAGAATAAAAATAATGTTGTTTATTTCCTTGACTCTCTGCATTTAGATTTTATGTTTAGTAATCATTATGTAGCATCTTTTTTAAAATATAATAATGTTCAATATGTTAAGACCTTATGTTTTCCTGTACAACCTATCAGGTCTAATTTATGTGTGTATACTGTATTTATTTCATTATATGTTTTTAAATAATGTTTCTTTTAATAAAATTGTAAATATATTTGATGCTAAAAATTTATGTTAACGATTATGTAGTTTGCTCTTATGTTATAAAGGCTTTAAAATAAAAACATTTTCTTTTCCCTTTTTCAAAGAACTTATTATACAAGAATACTGTTAAGATGTCGATTAGGTACACGTTTGCATTCTCGTACCGGATCGTACATGCGGTACGCAAGGGGAGGATGCGCGCTCGCACCCCTCCCGCGTCGGTTCGCGCCGGCGGGCGCGCCTGCGGGCGCGCACACGCGTCGGATCGCGCCGGCGGGCGCGCCTGCGGGCGCGCGCACGCGCCGGTTTCGCGGCGGATTGCACTGGCTGGCGCGCCTGCGGGCGCGCCCCCGCATCGACCAGGAGCCTGATGACGCTACCTTCTTGCTCATGAGGGAGTCTCAAACATCCTTAGTCGAACTCTACATCCTTATAAACATATATTTTAACACAAATATTGTATTATTATACAAATATTTAATAACTCGACACCGCACCGGAGCCAGCACCGGTGCAGCTGTCACATTCTACTCCTCTGAGTCAGATTCCTTCTTCATTCTTTCCTTCTTTTATTCATCTTTCATCCTTCTTTCTTCATTCCTCCTTCGATCTCTGTTTTGCACTCTGTGCTCTTTTTTAAGTCGAGTCCTAGACACCCTATACGGACTTATAACCATCATATTCGAGTTCTACGACCTCGATAACCCTTATAAGGACACCAACATTGTTGTTATACGAATGTTTATTAACTCGGCACCGCAGTGGCTCCAGCACCGGTGCCGGAGCCAACTCCACAGATTCACATATCAAGTATTTCTAGAAATTCAACTCTGAATCATCTCACCAAATTTCAGCCTTCTACGAACAATTTAATTTTTTAATGGGGGTGGGGTCTCCTTTGGGGGAGGACCCTCGGGGATGTAACTTCGTCTATGACGAGGTTACGTTATCCCCAAACGGGGTACCAAGTTTGACAGAGATACCATGTCTCAAACTCTAGCCAGAGCGTGGTGCGAGACGGAGCAATGCGGTGCGGTGCGGTGCGGTGCGGTGCGGTGCGGTGCGAGGCAGTGCAGAGGCTGAACCGACGCTGAAGGACACGCAGAGGGACTTAAAAAACAACTCAGAAGTGATCCCTTCGGGATCACTTCTTCGACGTAATAATAATAATAATAATAATAATAATAATAATAATAATAATAATAATAATAATAATAATAATAATAATAATAATAATAATAATAATAATAATAATAATAATAATAATAATAATAATAATAATAATAATAATAATAATAATATGTGAAGGGGGGTGTATGGGTGTATGCGTGCGCTCGCGCACTGACGTAATCTCGTCTGCGACGAGATTACGTCATCACGCTCGAACCTAACGCTGTTTAGGCCTAATCTTGCTCTCTCAGATCACGCAACAAAGGCGTAACCGCAATATCCGTATCGACCCTCGGGGGTGACCCCCCTCTATATACATCCTACAG
>JABUQX010088096.1:47500-50000 GCA_015478945.1 Trachelipus rathkii
TTCATGCTGAGGGTATTCGTTGTGTTTCTGATATAAGAGGCGTTACATAAACTTTCAAATCATTGAAATCGGTACACAACGTTACTACTCACACCATCCGAAAGCGCTTGGCGAGTAGAGAAGCACGAGCTCAGTTTTAATGGCTTATAGCAAGATCTTAATATAAGCTTCTTCCCGTCTTTTGCTTTAATATGCCCTTGAAAATAAATATTAATTTGTTTTCTTCCTCTTTTTTTCTGACTAATATTTTCAGTTTTATAATATAATACGAGCTTATCATTTTCGTTTTCATTGGTGGTGTTGGCAAATAAATTATTTAAAGTGTTCTTTATAGTTTTCTCTGATAATATTAACTGGTGAAGTTATGTTTATATAGATTCTTTGTTATTCATTTTTAATTTCGCTATTCAAACGGGTCCCAATCAGACGATATCTAAACGTTCGTGAACTAAAGTCTTTATGGTGGCTGTTTTGTTTTTAGAGGAGTGAAGGAGTCGAAATTCAAGTATGTTACTTTATCTTGTAGATTTACGTAGATTTTTTTTTTTTTTTTTTTTTTTTTTTTTTTTACAGAGATAAACACCGTCACTCACGGGCAGAGCCCTAATCAAGGAGGAGGTGTACTCATTTAACGTCGAGCAGGACGGAGCCAAGCCCAAGGAGAGAATAGCTCACATTCTCCACCCGACCAGTTGCGAACCTGGGACCCTCACTTGGTTTGGCGAGTGCTCTAAAACTGAGCTATCGGGCGCTTTTTTATAAAATAAATATGAAATACATAAAAAAAAATTAAAAAAATATATACATATAATATATACACACATATTACATTATAAATAACCTTGACTACGCTTTATCACCACATGTTACATCAACTATTATCATTATCACAACTATCACATTATTATCATATTACCATTATCGTTAGTCACACAATCACTAAATCAAACATCAATTTACCATTAATTACTATCACTGAGACTATCATTATCATCACTATTATAAACATTAACACCATTGTTATCATTTTTACTATATTATCATTAACACTATCATCATCACTATATTATTTTTATTATTATTATTATTATCATTATTATTATTATTATCATCATTATTACCATTATCATTATTACTATTATTATTATTATCATTATTATTATTACTACTATCATTATTGTCATCATACGTCATCACTATCAATACTTTATTACTATCATTAATGCACTATTTTTATATTTTGAACCAGTATAATAAATAATAACGTTCTTCATGAAGATAAGAAACAGTTGAAAGGATTCCCAAGCCCCCAGTCAGCTGATAATTAGAGACCCTCTTCAAGGGTGGTAAGGCGAAGACTGTCACAAATTTACAGTTTCATTCTGTTAAATACATTAGAAGGTAAAAGCCTACTTTTTGCAGTGTATAAAATTTTTGAAATTAATTTCATTTCCAAAAGAATTACGATGTTCCTATTATAAATAAATATTTTATATTCTCTCTAATTTTAATGTTAACATCTAAGAAATTAATAAAGTTATTTGTAGCCTTTTCAATAGTAAATTTTAAAACACTATCATCTTTCGTATTTTGAGAGTAGTACGTTGTGTACCAATTTCAATATTCTGAAAATGGATGTAACGCCTCTTATTGAAGGGAGGTTTTCATTAAAAATTTTGTTTTCTACCGATGACAAGTAGAAGTCTGCAAAGGTTGGTCCCAAAGGTGATCCCATATATACGCATTTTTTTGAATATATGTTTTACCATTGAAGCTAAAAAGGTGTTTTCGTAGTACATATATAAAGTAACCTTCTCAGAATGTCTTCTTCTATGGACGGCGGTGGTTTTACATCATGATGATAAACATTTTCTAATATTATGTTAATAGTTTCAGATATAGGAACCGTCGTGAAAAGACTTTCAACATCCAGAGATATAATTTTGGTAACATCGAAAGAATTAATGTTGTTTAGTTTTTCCAAAAATTCATTTGTTGATTTAACTATATATTTTCGTTACGATAAAGTCTAATAAGGTTGTTTATGTATTTAGAGATATCATGAGCCACGGTACCAGTCATCCTCAATATAGGTCTTAAGAGTGGGTCTTCGGCTCTCTTGTGAATGTCGTTAACACAAGTTATAAGCCAAGAAAAGAATTTTAACATTTTTAAGAAGAACATCACAAAATCCCTATAGCAAAATAAAAGAAATCTTTTCCATCATAACAAGAATAAATGAATTTTAAGAATTTCGCCTCGAGGTATCGATCCTCTTAAGAAAACATAAACCAATAATAAATATAAAATGTAATGGAATGGCCAATTTTTTAAACAAAAAAACATAAAAAGTCAAGTGTAACATTTCTAGCTTTTTAAAATGATTAATTTTATTTATTTTTGTTATTAGCTTAAAAGATTGTTTTATTATTATTATTATTATTATTATTATTATTATTATTATTATTATTATTATTATTATTATTATTATTATTATTAT
>JABUQX010088096.1:52500-57469 GCA_015478945.1 Trachelipus rathkii
TATATATATATATATATATAAAATATATAATATCATATAGATATATATATCTATATTAGACATTGTTATATAATATAATATACGTTTATATATATATATATATTATTTATATATATATATATATATTATTATAATATATATATATATAATATTATAAATATCATATATATATAGTATATATATATATATCGCCAGCACCACAAAAGCACCAATCTCTATATCTAGAACTACGCATAGCTTAACAAAAAATTAAAAAAAAATGCATATAGAAAAAAAAAAAAAAAAAAAAAAAAAAAAAAAAAAAAAAAAAAAAAAAAAAAAAAAAAAAAAAAAAAAATTATTATAAATTATAATAAAAATCATACTAAAATATATATTATATCAGCCATCGCAATTCTAGTCTAGGCGAAAAACACACCTTTGCTTTTTTATTTATTTTTTTTTTTATCCACAGAAACTTCCTAGCGTCAGATTTTAATTTTTTTTATTTTCTGGATACGGAATAGCCTCTAGATACATAAAATAATGATGTAAGGCGCTAAAATTTATTACTTTAGCTTTAACCAAACACTCACGCTCAGGTATCGGGGCACTCCACCCCCCGTAAAATAATACCCTGCTAGTGGTTTAGTCTATTTGTTTTATTACTGATTTATATTACTATTTTAGTTTTCAAACACACACTCACGGCGCTCGCGCGGTTTGTACGGGGCTTAGCGAGACCCCCGCGTAAATATACCCAATGCCTTTGAATATTTTTTTCATCTTGTTATCTCTGCATTCATATATAGAGACGCCCTTATCTGGGTTCGAAAAAAAATTATAAAAGTTGATACTTATCCTTATTTTCTTGGAAAAAAAAAAAAAAGTTGTGTATTGCTACTAGATATATTTCGATAAGCTGCATTCCACAATAGTCTTTTCTTTTCTTTTGCTAGCTAAATAGTATTTTTAAGATAATGGATTGCTGTGCTTTTGTAGGAAGGACCTGCACCTAATATTTAATATAAATATATAGTATAATATATAGTATAATATAATAATATATATAATATAAATATATAATATATATATCATATATATATAATAATATTAATAATATATATCTAAATATATATATATTATATAGCCGCACAAAAAATATAATATCATTATGAATAAGTTTCTTACCATATAAAAATCATCTTATAATATCACATGGTTACAGAAACATCTAATGAAATTATGATTACTATAAATTACAACCAGCATTATATTCACCATTACTAATTTGCTTAACCAAAAAAGTCGATATAGTTAGCCAGCACTAAATTATATTCGCGTTAAAATTCTGATCTTAGTTTATTATACAATACAAGAAGTATCATCTAACAATAAACAAATTTTTTAGTCAATAAGCTTACTTAACCAGAAATATATTGCTTTATCCATAACAAACAATGCTTTCAGTTATTTTAAATTATCAGATATTATATCTATATTCGCCAAAGTCTCAAAGCTGCTACCTAATCATCAAAATAGCGAAACTTGGTTTTTAATGTTATGCAACTGAGACTGTTATAGCTACTGGCCGTGCAAACAGAATGGCTAAGATAATCTTATTCTCGTTCAAGAAACATTTAACAACGTTGACATACTTTGAACTCATATACTCTTTTTTTTAATCGTGAAGAACCACTCAAAACAAGAGTCCAATAATTAGATGCCCAGAGGCCGGTACAAATGGTTTGCACATATTCAAAGCATATCTCATAGAAATAATAGCTACAGCCAAAATACTAGACGAAAAGGCTCTTTAGGGCGATTTTCACCTTTTAGGGGGCGTTCAAAATTCGCCTCGAGTTTATCTCTCCACTTACTAATAAATATATGAGAACTAACGCCCATTATGTCTATAGACAGCGTAAAAGATATAAAAGTGCGAAATTTACACCAATCAGGCATAATAAAAGTGTTTTTTATTTAACATGATACCTACCAACCACTCACGGCAGGGCCAACACCTTAACTCAAAAGTATATTCGCAGAAAGGACCAAAAATAAATAATAAGTCATATAAAAAAAAAATATGTACAGAATAGGTAAAAAAAAAGAGTGAAGAGATGAGAGAGAGAGTGAGTGAGTGTGTTGAATGAGTTTCCAGATAATCAAAGAAGTGTAGGATAGGAAAAAAAGAGAAGCTTAAAGCACCCTCTCTTTAATTTCCCTCACGTTAATATACTCTTAGTTGTTTTAAAAATTTTTGCTGCCAGCACTTTATTTTTTTTTTTCGCCGATAACAAGATTTTATTTTTCAAGCTACTTTTTTTATACGTTCAATTATTTTGTATGTATGCGATCCAATAAAGGCTATTCACTCAGAGCGCTGACATATGTGAAATATAATTGTAACAAAACAAATAAATTATCTACAGATAACATTTGAATTAAGATTTACAAAATAAAATATAAAAAATGCATTTAATTCACGAAGGAAAATTTGATTAATCGCCCATGCTTAGCGATACGCCCAAAATGACCATAAATCTGTCGTGCGAAGTGACGTCATGTAATCTTCTCTAATGACAAAATTTTTCTAAACTTATTTTAGTGGCGCTTTTCATATTATATTATTAATACAATACAACGTGTGTTATTCTGTCACGAACATAGGAAGCTGTTATGGTTTTCCTCTAAATAACCAGCAAACCCGCATCAAAGTATTTCAGTATTTAAACAAATTTCTACTGTACATGATATTATATTATATTTTCAATTTTTTTCTTCTTTTTAATTTATTGGACTATGTCTAGGTAGCAGCATAAAGTTTGTCATTTAAAAGACTCTTCAGCCATAAAAAAAAACTCACGTTTTCAAAAAATATATTTATAAAAAAAATAATTCAACTAACAAAACATAAATAGTATATAAGACAAAAACTTCTAAATAGTTAAGCAACACTCTACCAAGGACACAAGACCTGCTGCTGAATTAGCATGACATCCGATACCATAAATATACAAAACTAAAATGCAAATCGATCATGAAAAAAAAAAAAAAAAAAAGCCATGTAACCAAATCCAAAGGGTTAATCCCTATCAGGGAGATTGTGGCCTGGTGCACAGTAAATAAAACATAAGAATTAACCCGTACGAGTACGTGGGAGCGCCCCTATAATTTGTTCGCACACCGTATCATACAACTGTGCACATCAAAAATGATTTATTAACTTTACGTATTTAGAGTTTTGTGTCCGTTCGTGCTCACTCCTACCCAGGGTCTGCGCAACTAATAAAATCATTAATCAAAAGTTTACAATAGAAAATCTAGTGACTGATAACTCGCCGTCGCCTAGAATGTCCGAGCGCAATAATTGATAATTTCGTCCATAGACAAATGTATATAAAAAACGTAAATTTTTCTAGGCCTATTATATTCCGTGTTATACTTGCAACTTCACCCAGCACCGAATATATAATAGTATAGTCCATAAGTCGAACTCTAAAAAAGGCCCGACCCCATAAAAACCTAGGGCCAAACTTGCCTGTCAACAAGCCGATTGATCAATTGGTATTCAATGCCCTTAACACCAATGTTGCTTATAACATATCCAAAATCAACAAAATCCAAGTAGGGAAAGTTATTGGAGAAAAATGAAAATCCAAATTCTAAGCAAAATGGCGGTTTGCTGAGGAATTCGATTTTTTTTGTTATTGTATTTCGTGCTTACAAGAAAGATATATTGTTATATATTGAGATTAATGAAAGCAACATCCATTAAAATATGCTGGTAATAATATATGAGCCCTATGCAAACAAAATACAGTGAATTTCAAAAGCCGCATAGAATAATATTAAAACTAAATTATATTTACATTTTGTGATGTCAAGTTCAGTATAGATAAGTACTGTAAGAACATAAAATCCTATCAAGAAACTTGAGATATAAGTTAATGCTCTGACATTAACTATCTGCATTCCCATCAATACTAGGTATACTAATAATTTAAAATAATAATATAGTTAAGGTTTATATACGCCATACTCATAGTATATAATACTACATAAATAAATAATAGAGTTATATATATATATATAATATATATATATATATATATATAATAATAAATCTAAATATATATATAATATATATATATATATAATATATCATAACTATTATATATATATATATTACCAAATTATGTCTATATAACATCTCAATAAGTATATAAATTAGAAAAAATATATAATAAATAATATTAATTACATAAGATCAAATAATAAGTTATATAAAAAATAAATTATATAAATAATAGATAAATCAAAATTCATTTAATCATGATAGAAATAATAAATAACAATGGAGTCAAATAAATAATATATAATAATAAATAATATAATAAATATAATTAATTAATATTTAAATTTACATTTTGGTGAGAACCGGAGCCGAAGTAAGCATATTTAGATCACTAACCAGAATGAATAATAATAATAAAATAATAACTGAATAATAATAATAATCGAATGACGGTAATAATAACGTATAATAATATATTAGATTAAATAAAATTAATCAATTATCAATAATAATGAGAGTAATCCCAATTGCACATAAACTAAGATAAAGAGTTTTTGAATAATAATAATAAAATAATAAAATAATAATAAAATAATAATAAAATAATAATCAATAATAATAGATAATAATAATAATATAATTAGTAATTAATAATTACATAATCTAATAGCACCAATACAGTTAATAATAAAATAATAATAATAATTAATTATAATAATAATAATAATTAATAATAATAAAATAATAATAATATAGATATATATATAATATTAATAATTACATAATAATAATTTAATAATATAAAAATAATAATAATAATAATAATAATAATAGCAACAGTAAAAATAATAATATATAAAAAAATGCCCTTTAACCGTGCATGGCAGAGAGCAAACTAGTAGTAACCCT